>MU225137.1:1152118-1166613 GCA_018584345.1 Thuja plicata
AATTAACTTCATATGAGATTATATATATATATATATATATATATATATCATATCTCAATTTTTTTTATATATATATATATATATATATATATTAATGTTATTTGAAATTGACTAAGACTTAATAATATCGGTCACATTATATATACCGATTTATATAGGTTGACATAATTACCGATTCATATCGGTTTAGTTTATGACCGTTGTGTATCGGTTATAATACCGATCAGCTGCAAAAGGTATCAGGCGGCATATGTATCCAGTGCCTCTTTGTTTAAAAGAACACTGATTAGTATTATCAGGTGACAAGAAATGTTTAATGAAAAGACATGGCATTATAGAGTCATGTCTCCCCAAGGAGACATGTCTCTATAATGACATATCTCATAAGTATATATAGTTGGTTGTTGATTGATAAAAGAAAAGCATATACAACAAACAATGCGAGTCTGATTTATTCAATCTGCAGTTAATCGATATTAACATATTTATATATATCTATTATTATATCAGTAATAATATATATCTCTTGTGATTAAATATATCACATATATTGAGGTTATATAAGAAAAATCAAAAGTCACATATTCTGATCTAAAACTTAACATTGGTTTGGCCTTTGGCCTTCAGAATTACTGTCCTAATTACCAAAACCTCATAGTTGTCAAGGCTTGGTGTTTGTGAGAGCCACTACTTAGGAATTGGCCTAGATCCTAGATCCTAGAGGTTCCAGGTTCATTTTGTTATGATGTCTATACTGCTCCAATAATGTCAGTTCAAGCTTTTATGAGATGTTCAAGTCTAGTGGTCCAAAGGGTAATACCTAAGAACACTTGAAGGGATGAAGTATGACCCTTTTGTCATTGTATGTTGACATCCTTGTGTATGTCCCTCCTCTGCATAATTTTGATATCAGAGCTAGAAGATCTTTGGAAAGTGATTTGATTATTTTGGATAACATGGTTCAATGAGAGTTGATGCTTAAAGATGACTCTTAATAAGAAGAAAGATGGGCAAAGGGCATCAACATTGTTAAATATATTGTTCAAAGTGGCAAACAAGCTACAAGAGGAAGAAATGGCCGCCAAGAAAGGAAACAAGTTGGCAAAGGAAAGATTATTCTAGACTACCTGCAAGTCCAAAGGTAAATTCTGTCAAGTTGTGATTTCAAATAACTGCATGGATAATATTTTTTTGAATATATGGTAGATAAATTGGGTTTGGAAAGAATACAAGACCCCACGCCTTATTCAGTTAGTTGGCTTCGAACAGGTAGCCAAGTAACTGTAAGTGAGCAATACAAGTTGAGTTTCACATAGGGAATTATAAGGATGAAATAGTTTGTGATATTATGCATTTGGATGTATGTCACATTGTGTTTAAAAGGTTGTGACATTATAACAGGACAACAAAGTATAACAAGAAAAACAACACATATGAGTTGGAAAAAGATCAGAAGAAATATGCATTAGTAGCCTTGAAGGGTGAGAGAACATGAATTGAAAGCTTGTTTTAAGTGAGAATAAAGCCATACGACAGTATGCAGAAAAGAAAAATGAGGTAATGGTTGAGGTAAAAAATTCTAATAGCAACATGTTTGAAAAACTAGTTGAACAAGAAATGGAAGAAATTTCTTTTGAATTTGCTCAAACTATTGAAAGTAATAGTGACATTGATGTTGAAGTGGGTGATGTTCAAGAAGAGGAAGCACAAAATGCTGTAGAGGACTCAAGGATAGTCCAAGGAGAGAAGATAATTATGGAGGGTGAGGAGATAGCATGGTTCTCAAGAGAGAACCGAGAGTTGAAAATGTTGATGTCAAGGAGAACAAACGAATGGATGAGCATTTCAAAACTACAAATGAATGGTTGAGTGAGGTTGATGTGAAGCTAAAGTTTTTGGAGAATAAGAAAGAAACAAGAATGTACGACAAACAATGTTAGGTGGATGAAGAAGTGAAGTGTTAAAACAAAGAAGATGATTTCTTTAATATGTTTGTTCCCTGTGCAGGTCAAGAAGAAAAAGTGGATGGAAGAGGAAATCAATCTCCAATTGTCGTCAAAGCTAACGCTAGAATGAGGATACCAGCTGTAAACCACAGATATATAGCACCAAGTTGGCCTTGGCTCAAAAAGCATTTTGTTGGACCAAAAATCACAAGTGAACTAGTTGAAATGAATGCAGTTGAGATCCAACAAAAAGAACACAACACATGCATGCAAAGGAACTAGAAGACAAGAAAGAAGATTCATATTTGAGATGGAACTCAATTTTTTTCGTGGGGAGTATGATGCAGGGGCATCTTGAATGCACCCTTTGAGTCAAATTATTATCATTTATCAAATTTTGGTTCCTTTTGGTTTGATTGAGTCAATAAGGTCATATAAGACCATTCTGGGTCATTTAGGACCATTTTTAAACAATTTAGGTGGTTGGTTGTAAAAATGGAAAAATGTCAAAATTGCAAAATGACAAGAAAAGTTTTTAAAGTTGTAATTAGCGTTAAAAAGGAATGGTTAGTTGGATAGTTGAATAATGATTGAAAATGCATATACATGTGATCCATGACTGAATGGAGGGGCGAGGAGAAGGTTTTGAAGAAGAAAACAATTCATTTGGTATGTTCCTTCAAGCACATCCTGTGTAAAGTGAGTGTATTTTGCATTGTACAGATTGATATGAACAAGTAATGGTCTGAAATTTATTTTCAGAGATAGGCGTATGTCTTACCTTTCATATGCATTTGATTTGGTTGATTTTTATTATGTTTTGTGAAAGTTATGATAAAATTAGTGATTGCCATTTCCAAATTTTTACTATTTTACAAGAAGAAACTTGTTTTCTATGGACTTTTATGACCTTTCATTCAATGTCAGGCATGTGGATGATAAATCTATGAAATACAAAAATTTTCCTTTTTGTTTGTAGTCATTTTGTTGAGTCTTGCAAAAGTTAGAGCATTTTTTGTGAAAACAGTCCCAAACCCTGCCTAGGGTTTCTCAAAATAGAAAAAAATCACATTTCCCATTTCGTATGGTGAAAATTGCTAATTTTTTGTGGAGAGGTATATGTTGAAATGTTCTTCAATGTCCCAAATTTATAGGGCTCCATGCTGAGGTTTGCATGTGCAAATAATTGACTGTTGGTTATTTTTCATGATGTCTCAGATTGTCAAGGAATTGAAGAACCTTTGTTTTGAATGCCACAAAGTAAAGTTGGGATTACTTTGATAGAAAAGGGAAAGAGAAAAGTGTGTGAAGGTATTGGAGACATATCCCAATGAGTGTTTAACCATTTGTGATGATATATGCCAATGTATTGATGACTTTCCTAAAAGGACATACTGTAACAATGTTGTTAGCCAGTGCCATTGTCCACAAGTTAGGATCTTGGTGAGGAGTTTGGGTGTCTACTGCCAAAGGGGATTAATCGTAGATGTTGTGCATGGCCTCTCAAGTCTAGATTAAAGATTTAAGTAATTGATGTGTTGGTTTGGCCTCTAGCTATCAGAATTGCTGTCCTAATTGCCAAAACACTATAGTTGTCAAGGCTTGGTGTTGGTGAGAGCTACCAATTAGGAATTGGCCTAGATCCTAGAGGTTCCAAGATCATTTTTTTACAATGTCTATATTGCTCCAATGATGTTGGTTCAAGATTTTATGAGATGTTAAACTCTAGTGGTCTATAGGGTATACCTAAGAGCACTTAAGGGATGGATTACAACCCCTTTGTCATTGTATGTTGATATCCTTGTTTATATCCTTCCTTTGCATCACATTCCCTTCATTTTTGTTATTGAAGAATTGTTTCAAAGTTTTGACCTAGGTTCATGGGTCTTTCATTACTGCTTTTATTTTACAGGGGCTTTAACGTAAAAACCGCAGTATTTACATGAGGGGAATGGTTTCCTGAGGTATTAGCTTGGGTTATGTTCCTTTAGCTATACATTGGTGTTTGTTTGCATTTTTTTAATCCATAAAAAACAACACAAGGTTGCGAGAAATTTCATTAATTAAAATATCAATAGTTACATTCAGTGTTTACACAGATTCAATCAGAGAAGTGGGGGTGGTCAATCATACCAGAATGACAATTTCATGTCACTAAAAAAGCCCCCATGCAACACCATTAAACTGAGAAACCATTACAATCTTTACTGGCCAGAAGACATCAAAAGAAGTGCCAACAGAAGAATTAGCAATACAGGACCAGGTCGAAAATTAGCTGCACCAAAAAATGAATGCCCAAAATGACCCTGCAATCCCCGATTTATGCCCAAGCATAGAAGCCACTGTAAGGCCAGTGTTGATCAAAAATTATAAAAAAAACAAATCCTCAACCACCAATAAATCTTCCCCATAGAAGTTATCCGTGCACACCACCTCCGCAAAATGACAACCAATTCAAAGGTCTCTTCCACATCAATACCAACCCTCTTCTTAGAAAATACCTTCCCACTACTACCTAATGGCGTTGACGAGCAAGCCTATCCACGTCCAAATTTATGAGAAAATGGTTGTTTCACTACCTCCGCACCCGACTGTAAAAGATCGGGGAGGTTCCCAGGATACCAAACCCCTACTCGGCGAAGACAATAGTGTCTATGTCATCCAGTAACAATTCCTCCTTAAGTACTCCACCATACAACAAAAGAATTTTGACCTTCGTTCCACCCCAATCCAGAAGAGAAGCCAAAAATCAAGATGAAATGTCGTTATTGACCCGATACCTACTCACTAAGGAGAGAAATTATCGCCCTAAAACCATCCTTATTGCTTCCATGGCTAAAAGCCTCGTCTCCTTGCAACCCAATTGTAGTCTTAGGTGCGAGATAACCCCAAGGAATGACATCTGTCTTTTCTTACAACAAAGCCAAATTGGGAAAATCCATTTTCAAAATACAATGCACAGCCAAAGGGAGTGAAGCAGATATAAAGGATGGTCTCCACAACTGCCACACACAACCAAAAATGTCATTACTGCCACACAACCAAAAATGTCATTAATCATCTTAATTATAAGGTGTCTTAATATTTCGGTCAAGCTCCCACACCAACCTCAATTTAGCATTGCGCTAAACCCAATATCCCCAAAATCTAAGAACCAAAAATGAAATGCCTCGGTTCTACGACCACATTAATATTCATTCCTTCTACCCGTGAAGGACATAAAATACATCCCAACAGTAATGATTGCTTCTATAGATGAGCTAAGTCATTGAGTTCCGTCTGGAGCCAAGTTGGCAGAAAAATAAATTTTATCTGCTCCGTCAACTCCATCATTTGGTAACCTGTCAGCCTTCTTATTTTGCTTTCTGTAAGTGTGTTTGATGGATATGTTTCAAAACAATTAAGCAACTCCTTGGATCGATCCAAGAGAGCTTGAAGCTTCTAGTTGGGTGAGGACCTCGACCGCAAAACATTAACCACCAATACACAGTCACCTTCAATTTCTAGCTTGCAAAACCCCAATTCTTTACTCAATAGAAAACCATGTGTGATTGCTAAAAATTTCATTTTGTTGTTGGTCCTAATTGGGAGCTGTTTAGAAGAACTTGGAAGAATTGAGCACCTTCACAATTCCTTATAATGTAACTAGCCTCAGATTGACCAAGATTGCCCTTAAGGAACCATCAAAATAACACTCATATTGAGGACTCCATAAACTCCTTCCTTTGTTGAAGAAGAAGAAGTCATACCCCTTGCACCAATCCACAAAGGAAATTTTAAGCCCGACCAATTCAATGTCAACTTGGCATCCCAACTAGTAAAGGGAGCATTCTTTGAGCTAAAGTGAGAGTTCTTAGAATTCACCACTTCTACGATCATTTCTTCATTCTTATTTTGTAATGTTGTAGGTTCATTTTTGTGTCCTGAAATAATATTCTATTCCTTTATTTCCACAACTCCCAAAGAAGAATGGATGGGCTACTACCAAAGGTTACCAATCTTTTGATGAGTGGCCAATATTGAAATAGACTAAGAATATCGTTTGATAGGGCACTAGACTATCCGAGCTTGGGACACAACCATCTCCAACACTTATGTGCAAATGGACATCCAAGGAGAAGATGATCAATCTTTTCTTCATGGCCTTTACACAATTCACATCTTGAGGGTCCTTGAAAATCCAACCTTTTGAACTTATTTGGAGTGATAATTATCTTCTGTAACGTTGCCCAATAAAAGGTGCCAACTTTTGGTAGACAATGTTTACTCAACCATAGATGTAGAGGAATATTCATACTTGTTTTCTCTATTTCCTTGACAAGCGAAGAGAACCACCCCTTGCATTGTATTGGCATGTTTTAGGGCCACCCAAAATCAAGACATCTACCCCTTGCCTAAACACTAACTTTCTTCTCTAGGACTGAAATGAGGTGATCCTCCTAAATTACAAGAAGGACGAGAAATCCTTCCATCCCCATCCAAGAGTGCGGTATTCCTCCAAAAAGGTGACAATCCCTCACATTCCTTAAGAAAGCTTGAGAAAATACCTTACTTGGTCTACTATTAAAAAATTATTAAGACTTAGATAGCATGTCCACGAATCTTCCCAAAAATGTGTTTTTCTACCATCATGAATATCCCAAGACAAGTACTTTGAAACAATTAACTTGCAAGGCTACATAAAATCTATACCCATGATCCTCTAGGTGGGTGTGAAGTGGATAGGATGGCCTCCGGATTATGATTATCATCATCCAAGTATTTTCTTATAAGGATCTTCACCCATTTCCTATTGAACTTGTTATACATGCACCATACAAGCTTGGTCCCAAGGGCCTTGTTTTGTGAAAAAAAATTTCTCATTCCTAAACCCCCATCCTCCTTTACCTTATAAGTTTTCTCTTAGTAAATCAAATCAATCTTGTCCTTGTCCTCCAAACCTTGCCAAAAGAACATCCTCATTTGCTACTAGAGACTATTATCAATGCCTATCGACAAAGCCATGCATCAAAGAAGAAAGATGGGAATGGAAGAAAGAATTTCTTTGATAATTTTAATTCTCCCAACCCAAGAAAGCTAATGCCCTTTCTAAGTACATGATTTTGTGCTCATTTTTAGATTGAGAGGATCCTAAAGTTTCTCGAGCCTTAGACCTTTAGCAAATGGAAGACCTAGATATGTGCATGGCAATTGTCCCTACCTTAAGTTTAGGACTCTTAAAATTTCTTGCTCGTGGGCATAATAATTAAAAATTAAAACTTTAGATTTGGCCTTGTTTGCTTCCTACCTAGAGGCCCAAGAGAATTGACTCACAATATCATTTAGATGACATACCATTATTTTTGTTGCACCAAAAAGCATGGTATCGTCAAAAAATTGATGATGCAACATTGGAGGAATTTCTTTGGCGATTTCAATGCCTTCTATTTTGACAATGCTTGACTCCTTAAAGGACCCACCCAAAGACTCTTCCATGATGAAGACCAAAAAGGGTGACAATGGATCCCTTTGATGAAGCCCACAAGAACCTCAAAGAAACCTTTAGGGGAACCATTAAGAAGAACTCATAACCAAAGGGTGGACATGCAATTGAAGATCCAATTCAACCATCGTCAATTGAAGCCAAAGGCTTCCATCACTTTTAAGAGAGAACACCAATCCACTTTATCATAAGCTTTCTTAATATCCAGCTTGATCACCATGCATTGTTTTTTAGACTGCTGAATGGAGTGAATGACTTCTCGCACTATGGTGACTCCATCAAGGATGAACCTGCCCAGAACAAACACAGACTACTCATTCAAGATAATTTCAAAAAATACCTTCAATCTATTTTCCATTGCCTTAGAGATAGTTTTATAGATGGTATCAAAGGGAAATGGGCCAAAAATCACGCAGTGAGCAAGCAACCTCCATTGGGATGAAATCGATAAAGCTATTGTTAATCTCTCTAAGAGGGTTTCCATATTCAATGATGCCTCGATGGCTTCAACCATTGCACCTCCCACCATGCTCCAACATTTTTTTGAAAAAACCATCCAAGAAGCCATCTAATCTTGGTGCTTTATATGGATGGAGCTAAACAATAGCAACATTAATCTCCTAACTACTAAAATTTTCATTCAACATTTTATTTTGGGATTTCATTATTAGGACGAGAATGTTGCTAATGAGATCATGTTGTGTTTTGTGCCGAGGTTAGACCCCTCTGGATTGTTGAAAAGATCTCTACATAAATCAACAGTGTCCTTGGCAATATTCTTTGAATAATTCACTATTGCACCATTTGAAAGGTTCAGGGAAGAGATCCTATTCACCCCACCCACCTTTATTTGGTATTATTTTGGAAAAATTTAGCATCCCCTACATATATCTAGGTTTACCAAGATTTTGCCTCCAAAAAACTTCCTCCTCAAAGACATCCTCATAAGCTTGCATAAGCTCTTTCTTCTCAGTGAAACATTGCTAATCCATCCCATTCTTAACTACCTATTCTCCTAAAGCTTGCAACTTCTCTTCAATGAATTCCTTGGTTTCATAAATATTTTTGAAATGATTCAAATTCCAATATTTTAAGTTACGCTTCTAGAGTTTTAGCTTAGTAATAAAGAAAAACATTTTAGACCCCACTGGTTGCTCCTATTTCCACTATCTATCCATAAGTTTTAAAAAATCAGGATCTTTCATCCACATTTTCTTGAATTTAAAGGGGCGTATTACTAGACTCTTATCCCTAAGGATTTCCAGCCCAATTCAGAAGGTGATCAAATCCTAGACAAAGACTGATAGAGCCCTCAAAGGTGAAAGATAATGAACCAAGATCCACACCAAATAGAAATTTATCCAAATTTTCAACAATGTTGCTAAAACCCATTCTTCCATTGGTCTAGGTGTATATGCCATGGTCCATTAAAATATTTTTGTCTACCTAGTCCATAAAATGCTTCTAAGACTAACTCAGTTTAACTATACCCCCTCTCTTATTGTCCACCAAGATCACATTGAAATCTCCTTGAATTATATGATGGAAATTGGAATGGAGATTGAAAAGGTGATCCAACTTTGCCCATAATTCTCTTTTATGGATGCAAGAGTCTGGCCCTTAAACATTATTCAACACTATTTACATATTTAAAAGGACACTTCTCACCTTACAACCCAACCAATTGGACAAATTCATAAGAAGATCAACACTCAAAAGGTAGCTATGCCACCCAAAGCCCTTATAGAGGAGTAAATATGACCGTCTGATAGTAAGTTTCATGACACACATTTAGATATCTCCCACCAACTAAACTACTAAAGATATTTGATTGTAGATAAAGAAATTGAATGTTTTGATTATATTCGATTGTAGATAAAGAAAGTGAAGATATTTGATTGTAGATAAATAAAGTGAATGTAGATAAACACCAAAGAGTCTTTGGTCCAAAATTGAGTTTCTCGACCGAGAATGCCAGTGTGGCGCACTACAGTTTCATACAAACCAAAATATAATAGCTCAAAATCTAGAAAAAACCTAGGTTTGTACTTTGGGTAAGTTGTGAAACCTAGAATTAGAGATATAGTAGAAAATACTATATAATAGAGATAAAAATAAATAAATAAGATAACTAAATACAAGTAAACCTCAGTGCAGTAGAATGTCTCCAATACACACACATAAGAGAGGAAAAATGTTTGGGACTATTTGGAGACTTGCCTTAGTTAAATCCATATTTTGTTGTTTCCACCTCCACAACAACTAAATAGATATATAGATAAAAAAGATAAATAAATGACATCATAATATAAACAAACCTCGCTTGATGGAGGAAAACCCCTATTACATCAGATAGAATTATAGATAAGGGATGTGATAAATCCTAAGATGCTCAAAGATACAAGAGTGGTAGAAAGATATTATCGAACACGCTTGTGAAAGCCCAACGAATTATGGATATTTCTGTAAGATATTGTAGTAGCAAGTGAGAGAGTAAGAGAAAGTCATGAAAGCCAAGACAATACAAGAGATTTTGTGTGCAAGAACCAAGAGAGTAACCAAGAAAGCTTAAATGAAGCAATAGGATGAATTTAAAATAGAGAAGAGACATGAAAAAGAGGCTTTTGAGTCATTCTAGAAGATTTTGAGCTGTTTCCACTGATAAAGGTAGGTGACAAGTGTCAAAATGCCCAAAACAAACATTTGAATGTTTGGATATTGCATGATGAATATGTGGTGCACATGCATTTTCAAGACACACTTGTGTCCATGCAAATCATGCTAAAAAATGATAGATGACAAAGGCAACACGTGGTTAATGCAAAAGTGATGCTAGAAGATAACCGCTAAACAAGACCTTGAGCATCCTGAGAGGGGAAGGGATGATGTGAAGGCGTAAATGGACCTACACAAATACTAGAGGAATGGACACTAAAGTGGCTAAAAAAGTGTAGGAAAAATTGCAAAGGGGGTATTCAATTTTCAACTCTACATTTTCCCCCTAGTTTAGTGGGAATATGAATCTAAATGAATATGCATGCTAAAGGAAATCTATTGAAAAAAAAATAACATCATGATACCAAAAGGATACTGTAGAGGAAGCAAATATCTCTTCAAACCAAGCAAGCATGTCCCTAGGGTGAAGACCTACAAAATAGATGCATTAGAGAAAAAAAAGGTTGCACAAGACAAAAAGGTTAGAACATGAAAGACACAAAAACATGAGATTAGAACATGATAAACATATAGCTATATAGATAATAATACACAACAAATAGTCCAAAAGCGAGTCAACAAAGTTAAAGAGACCTTGACGTAAAAGGTTGTCTCAATACTATGCGTCATTGCCAAAATACAAGAAACAAAACATAGAGGAATTATAAACAAGAGAGAATAATTTTAGGATTGATTGGCTCAAGGAAGAATGCACCCGAAAGATAGGGAAGCAACCAATTTAAAAGAGACAACACATGACTTAAACACTACTTTTCTCTATCACTGGGGCTCATGCAAATGTTTAAATACAGATTGCGAGACAAAGATCAATAAGATTATGTTAGTATGGGTAGCAAGTTGTGTTATGCTAGATGGACATACAATAGGGTGATTTTGATTCTATGCCAATGTGAGTAGAAGTGTTAGTAATAACTGAGAGGGGGGGATGTGAATCAGTGGCCTTAAATTAATCCGTAAATCAACCCTTAAAACTTTATAACCATAAATTATACCTCTAGTTATCTTCTGTCCTACAAGATGTATACCTTGAAATACTTTAATCAATTTTCTACTTGTCGGATTGCTTTGTAAATCTCTCTTCTGTATGATTACCGATAAGCAGTTAACTATTTACCAAAACACGGTAAATATGCAGAGTATACCAATCAATCCAGAAATGCATATGTGAAATGTAAAACAGTAAAGTAATAAACCATAAACACAATACACGTGGATTTTAACGTGGAAACCCTGTTAAGGAAAAAAACCACTGGGACCGGTACCCCAAATTTTCACTCTTCTAAAGTGAGCCCTATTAAGAGCCAACCCTGTTAAAGGTTACAAACACACTGTTAAGTGTGACCTTGTTAGAGGATTTAGAAATAGTTTGTCAACTAGTTTCTAGCATCTAATGCTACCATCCTTAATCAAACACTCACTTGGCCTGTCAATAGGTATCGGGCATATCCAATGCTACTTTTGTGATCAAACTTTTTGATACTCCTTGGGATGTATCTCAATTGTAAAAGACTTTTAAGTCTTTCTCGGTTAAAGGGATTTTATGCTTCAATGGTTAAACTGAAACACTAATGATCTATTCATACATGCAACTCAATTGTAGATTTTTAGATCTATTGTAAGTCTATTACCTCTCCGATCAATATAATCACTTATACGTTTGCTCCACACTATTCTTCTCTATGATGCTTGTCTCACCGTTCGTCGGTGTCTGCAGAATCTAGCTCTTTCCTCATCTTGTTGATCAGGACTAAATGAAGACTTTCTTCTTCTTCATATTTTCTTTAGCATCTTTCCTCTTCTCTTTTTCACCCTACAATTCTCCATTCGTAATGAATTGGGCTTGTCTCTATATAGACATGATTTCCTCTTTTCTTCGCTTTCTTAATTCTTGGCATGTTCCACAATTATCACCAATAGATTTAAAGAAAACTCCTGATTTATCTCAAAGAGATCTTCTTGCCTACTGGACAAATCAGTTTTAAATCAATTACTTATCTCTGACTTTATTTGGATGTTTAAAACGATGATAAGTATCCGTTAACGCTATCTTTAGCTTCTTGACAACTAAGCATTTTGTCATTTTCTGAACTCTCTATTATGTCGGTCAACACTTTAGTTAGTCATCGGTGATAACTGATTGTTTCGTCGGTGTGAATTCAGTTGTCATCGGGATCTCCGTCCTTGTCTTCTCCGTTAGGAAACACTAAAATTATTTCTGTTGGGTTACTTTGTGCTTTGCTCGTCGGTCAACACTGTAACTCTGCTCATCGGTAATGTTGTGCATTAGCTCGTTGGGTAACACTGTGATTGCTCTTTTACTCTAACCGTCGGTGTGCACTTTGTTGGCGTATGTAGTCACTTAGTGAATACTTGACTTGTATACATTACTGATAGTATAGTATTGATTCATCATTTCTTTGAAATCTTTGGTAGTATTTCCATGACCATATAGATTATATTAATTTGACATCAATGACAATACAATAGATTAACTGATTTAATGCCTTACATGATCATCAACTTAACATCTTCAAACATTCATTCAGTTACATGTCATCAATCTATCCCTTTGGCATTGATGGAAACATACTACATTATCATACTATACTATTACTCATACAATATGAAATATACAGTTTCATCAAGCTTTCCTAATGTAACTTATACAAATGTCTAGCTTTCGGTAAGCTCAAATAACTTTGATTTGATTCTTGCCACTTTCTTTCTGTCTTCAATCCCTTCACTGGATAGATGTAGAATATTTCTTCCTCTGATGTGATGTGTTCTCCTTCTATGTCAAAATCTCTCCCTTTGATTGTTCTCCTTTCTTTTGATTTCTCTTATCAGCAATTCTCTTCCTTTGTGTTTAATCTCCCTTTCTTGTTACATTCTCCCTTTGGATACTTCGATGGATATGATCTCTCCCTGAGTTGATAATCGATATAATCTCTATATTGTCTGTATGATAATGAGATATCTCTCTCCCTTTGACAACAATGCCAAATAATCATATTTGTCAAACATGCTTTTGATAGTGATGCCAAACAGATCCTTTCTATCCATAATATATTCCTTGAATTTTCCAATCCATCAGTAATAACTCTAGTGCTTGCAGTAGATAAATACCTTGTTGTGTATAGATGTATCATTGAAGTCCATCTCTTTGCTTGCATCAACATGAATGATATTCTGATAATATGCAGGCTGATGCAACCTTCTAGTCATTTTACTGACTAGTAGACAAGGGTTTGACCCCTAGTCTCTTTCTCAAGTATTTAAATGCATCCTTGGGCAGTGGCTTGGTGAAGATATCGGCCAATTGTTCCTTTGATTGCACATAATCAAGTATCACTTCCTTTTCCTAAACTTGTTCTCTCAAATAATGATACTTGATGGCAATATGCTTTGTTTTAGCATGCATGACTGGATTCTTGGAAATATTTATTACACTTGTATTATCACAATAGATAACTACTGGTTCTAAAATTTTCATATGCATACCTTCTAGTAACTGTTTGATCCATGCAATATTTGAGTAGTTTGCAGCAGAAACAACATACTCTGCCTCTGTAGTAGATTGAGAGATGCATCATTGCTTCTTACTGATCCATGTGACAAGTCTGTCACCCATAAAGAATGCTCCTCTAGTTATGCTCTTTCGGTCATCAATATTTCCAGCCCAATCAGCATCGGTAAAAACCTTTAGTTCAAAATTGCCTTCTCTTTTATACCATAAGCCATATTTCTCGGTATTCTTCAGATATCTTAGGATTCTTTTCACAACAGTCATATGTGATTCTCTGGGATTAGCAGAAAATCTAGCAACTATTCCTACTGCATGTGCAATATCTGGTCTAGTATGAACAAGATACATGAGTTTTCCAATCATTGATCTAGACAAAATCTGATTTACCTCATGATGAAGGGTGCTCCCCTTAATACCACAAACACATAACATAAACAGAGAAACAACAACAATATGCAAGAACAGAAAATTGGCTTCTTATTATCTCCACAAATGTGGAATCACAAACTTTCAGAATTACAATATGCAAAGCCACATGGGCATTCCCTTACAATATTCCGTAGGACAAAGCCTCGAATTATTACCCAGATCTACTACCCAGAACTATTCTGAACTGCCTAAGACAATAATACAGCCTTCCTTATATAGACAATTTTCCACCGCCTGGGAAGGTTCCACAATAAGGCCGACCAAACTTAGAATTATTTTATTTTACATTTTATTACATCATAGTCGGCTCAAGATAACCTTTGAAACCTGAACAGAAATTTTGAAGAAAATTATTTTCTGCCATTTCAGGTGGCCC
>MU225137.1:1185755-1224318 GCA_018584345.1 Thuja plicata
CTTCACATTATTGCATGATCTGTAGACCAAGAAAGAACTTGATCTCTCCAAACATAGACATCTCAAACTCTTTTCTCATCTCATTAGCAAATGATTTGCATAGCATATCATTGCCTCCAAATATGATATCATCAACAAATATTTCAACAATCAAAGTGTTAGTATCGGTATCTTCCTTTAAATAAAGATTACTATTTTCACTAGTCCTTACAAATCTAATACTTATAAGATATGAATGAATTCACTCATACCAGGCTCTAGGAGCTTGTTTTAATCCATACAAGGCTTTATGAAGTCTACATACCATGTTTCTCTTGTCTAGATCTACAAACCCTTCTAGTTCTTCAATGTATACCTCTTCTTCAAGTATTCCATTCTGGAATGCAGACTTGACATCCATTTGATATACCTTGAATCCTTTATATGCAGCATAAGCAAGTAATATTCTCACTCCTTCTAGCCTAGCAACGGGTGCACAAGTCTCTCCATAGTCAATTCCTTCTTCTTGTGCATACCCCTTGCATACTAGTCTTTCTTTATTCCTTGTGACTTCTTCATTCTCATTCAGCTTATTCCTGAATATCCATTTTGTACCAATGACATTCTTGTCATCTGGTCTTGGCACAAGTGACCATGTTTTGTTTTTCTCAATCTTCTCAATCTTATCATTCATAGCACTTATCCATTCTTCATTATCAAGTGCAGCATTGACAAATTTTGGCTCAACCTCACAAATTAAACAATTTGAGTTTAAGGACTTACTTCTTGTTCTTGTACCAACTTTCTTATCTCCTATGATCTAGATCTCTGGATGGTTCCTTCTTACATATCTTGCAAGTACAGGTTCAGCTCTTTGTCTTTTAGCTTGATCATCATTTTGTTCTTCATCACCTTGCACATTATTTTGATTATTATTCTGACCATTGGTATTTGCAGCCTGGCCGTTGGTTGCAACATTTTGTTGTTCTAGATTTAAGCACAGTTTCTCGGGAGCTCTACATTATCGGTAGGGTAGGGTGTCAAGTTCCTCATTATAAGTGAACTTATTATAGTCCTCTAGTTCTTTAGTGATTTCCTGTTCATTCTTCTCTACAAATTCATATATCTTTACATTTGCGCTTTCAATAATTTTGTTAAAGTCCTTGTTTAGACATTTTTAAGCCTTTCTCTTGGTAGAATACCCTATAAAAATTCCTTCATCACTCTTGGATTCAAGTTTTCCATTTCTATCATCTTTTTAGATATAACATTGACTGCCAAATTTTTTGAAATAACTTACATTGGGTGTGTATCCATACCATAGCTCATAAGGTGTCTTTTTGGTGTCTTTCTTCAATTGTACTCTATTCACAATGTAAACAAGAATACTGAAAACTTCCCTCCAAAAGATTTGGGTGATGCCTTTCTCTATCATTAGTCTCCTTACACAGTCAACTATGTATTTGTTCCTTCTTTCAACAATTCTATTATGATGTGGTGTCCTTGGTGCATAGACCTGTCTTTTGATTCCATGCTCATTAAAAAAGTTAATGAATTCATCTGATATAAATTCTCCTCCTCTATCTGACCTTAAGCATTTCAAATCCTTACCACTTTGTTTCTCTACCATAGCCTTATACCATTTAAACATCTTGAATGCTTCAGATTTATCTTTTAGAAACATAACTGTCGTCATTCTAAAGTAATCATCAACAAAGAGAATAAAATATCTATCTCCATAGTAACTCTTTTTCCTCATAGGTCCACATAAATCAGTATGGACTAATTATAGAATTGCATCAAACGTATGGGTTTTACTTTTGAAACTAGACTTTGTCATTTTTCCTTTTTGACAATTCTTACACATGATATTGTTGGGCTTGGTCATCGTTGGTAAGGCTCTGACATTTCTCTTTTTGCTAATCTTGATCATGTTGTCAAAGTTCACATGACACAGTCTTTTGTGCCATAACCATATGTCTTTGTTTGTGGCAATCAAACAAGTGGAGTCACCATCATTCAGACAGAATAAGTTACCTTTTGTCTGCTCATCAGTACCAATCAGATTTCTAGATTTGCTGAAGATCTTTGCTTTCTTATTTTCAAATGCTACCTTGTGACTTGAATTATTCAACTAAGAAACACTCAATAGATTATAATTCAATCCATTTACCCAATAATCATTCTCACACTTTATCTAGTTATTCAACATTATTGTTCCTCTACCTTTAACTGGACAAGGTGTGTCATTACCCATTCTTACTGAACCACCTTTATAATATTCAAAAGTCTCAAACTTTTGCTTATCACCGGTCATATGGCAAGTGCAGCCACTATCTATGATACAAACATCATTTTTGCTAATTTTAGATATGAGAGTTGTTTCTACATACCTTTCTTCATCATCATCAGAATCATCTTTTACAGCCACAAACACCATCTCGATGTCTTCATCAAATTTGGTGTTAGTATCATCATCCTTGCATTTTTCTAGGTAATTGATCTTCTTTCCTTTTTCCTTATAGTCTCGGGTATCTCTTCTTTTTGATTGTTGGTAGCTTCTGTAATCACCTCTGTCAGACTTCTTCTCAAAAGATCTGTGATTACTTCTGTCATCTTTTCTTCTGTTAGTACATCTTGCAACAAAGTGTCCAATCTCTTTGGAATTAAAACAAACAAGTGGTAATTTACATTTGTATTTACCTTTGCCTCTCTGCATTCTTCTAGCCATAAGTGCTTCAATTTCATCAAGATCATCTTCTTCATTTTCACTATCACTATTTTTTTTATAGTGTTTTTGTGACTTGATTTACTTATTCTCATAGAAGTTTTGAATGTAGACTCTATGTTTGGTAAGACACTATTATCAAAGTTATTCATCTCAAATGAGTTCAGTCTTCCAATTAAACTGTCTAGATTAACATTGCTATTTTCTACTGCTCTCATTTCTTGAATGACAGATACTCTAATAGCATAAGTAGGCAGTAAGGTTCTTAGAATTTTACTTACCATTGTATCTTCTTCTAGTACACCTCCAACTCCTTGGATAGCATTGAATACCTCTTTGATTCTTGTACTATATTGAGTGATGTTTTCACCTTCTTTCATTTTGAGATCATCAAACTTTCCTCTAAGGCTTTTTGCCTTGGCTCTCAAAACATTTTTTTTCACCACCATGTACAAGCTTTAATTTGTCCCACATCTGCTTTGCAGTTTTGCATTCTTTGATATCTTCAAATTCAGCATCGGAGAGTGAGGAAGCAAGCTCTATCATCATGCCATTGTGTTCATGCTTCTCTCTCATTTGTTCAACTGTTGGTGCTCCTGTGGGCAACACATATTTAGTTTCTAGGAATTGAGTCACATCATTACCAATACCTGATAAGTGGAGTCTTATCCTGCTTTGCCATGAAGAAAAAATATCTTTGTTCAACTTGGGCACATCTCGTTTGTTCATCTTGTGATCTTTGGCTTAGGTCTTGAAACCTTCCTTCGAAGAACACAAGCTCTGATACCAAGTGTTAGTAATAACTGAGAGGGGGGGGGGGGTGAATTAGTGGCCTCAATTTTTTATCCTTAAATCAACCCTTCAACTCTTCCAACCACTAATTATTTCTCAAGTTATCTTCTGTCCTATAAGATGAATGCCTTGAATAACTTATATCAATTTACTACTTGTCTAATTACTCTATTAAACCTTCTTCTTAATGTTTACCGATAATCAGTCATCTATTTACTGAAATACAGTAAATATGCAGAGTACACCGATATATCTAGAATGAATTATGTAAGACAAAAAAAATAAAGAAATGAATCATACAAACATAACACATGGATTTTAACATGGAAACCCTATTAAAGGAAAAACCACTGGGACCGGTACCCCAAATTTTCACTCTTCTGAAGTGAGCCCTGTTAAAAGCCAACATTGTTAAAGGTTACAAACACACTATTAGGTGTGACCTTGTTACAGGATTTTATACATAGAGGTTGTCACTTAGTATCGGGCTCTAATGTTGCCATCCTTGAACCAGCCTCTCTCTTAGACTGTCAATAGGCATCGGGCATATCCAATGCTACTTTCATGAATCAACCTTTTTGGAAATCCTTGAGATGTACCTCAATATATAGAAGACTGTTAAGTCCTTCTCTGTTAAGAGACTTGATGCTTCAATGGTTAAACTGAAACACTATGACCTGTTTCTAATGCAAATTTGAATTGCAGATTTTTAGATCTATTTAAGTACATTACCTCTCTGATCAATGTATCAATTCAATTCTTTGTGCTTGACACTTTCTGCTTTGTGATGCTATGCTCACTGTTCGTCGGTGTCTACAGAATTCCTTAGCTCTCCTTCAGCTTGATTGATCAGGACTGTATGAAGTTATTCTTCATCAATTTCTCTTTAGCATCCTCTTTCTATTCATTCCCCTTAATCCCCTTTTCATGATTTTGAAAATGAATTAAGCTTGTCTCTTATAAAGACATGATATTCATTGTTTCTTGATTCTTAATTCTTGGCGTGAAAAACAATCCAGCCAATTAGATTTAAATCATAACTCCTTATTTGTCTTGTAGATATCTTCTTGCCAATTGTACAAATCAGATTTAAATCAATCACTTATCTTTGGTCGAATAAAACAAAGTAGACAACCAGTTAAGTCCTTATTTAGCTCTGCCAGCTAGATATTTTGTCATTTTCTGAACTCTCTGTTCCGTCGGTCACCTTACAGTTAGTTGTCGGTGACAACTGACTATTTCGTCAATGAGACTCTAGTTAGCTTCGTGATCTCCATCCGTCGGGCAACATTGTATTTTATTCCATTGGGTTACTCTTTGTTTTTCTCGTCAAGTATTCTGTGGTTTTGCTTTGTTGGGCAACACTGTGCTTCCTATCATCGGGTAACACTATGACTGTTCCTCTTTGCTTTTACTGATGGTGTGCACTCCGTCAGTATTGTTTGTCACTTAGTGAATACATGAATTTTATGTATTGTTGAAAGCATAACCTTGGTTCTTTTGGTTCTCTGAAGTCTTTGGCTTTATGTATATGATGGTACAGATGATATCAAGTTGACATCAATGACAATACAAATCATTAACTGATTTAATGCCTTGCATTATCTTCAACTTAACATTGTCAAACATTCAATCAGTTACATGTCATCATATACATGCATCAATGTGAGTAGCAAGAAGCTAGATAGGTGCATGATAGGGTGAATTTGATGATTGATCACACCAGTACAAGTAGAAAATGCTAGATAGTTGTACAATAGGGCCTGATATTTGATAAGATAGTGGATTGGACCCCACAAAGACAAATATAATAAGATAAGATAGTGGATTGACACCCACAATGGTAGATATAATAAGATAGTGGATTCCCCCCCATAAAGGTAGATATAATAAGATAGTGGATTGTCCCCCATGAAGGCATATACAATAAGATTCAATTTTAAGATAGACAACATTAGAAATGATAGTACAAAGGTAAAACTTGATATCACTTGTCATGCATAGAAGAGGAAGCAGCTGTGTCAATAGATGAAGGATTGTTGACACCCAACTCATGAAGCTGTTGTATTTTTTCATTCAAGGCCTTACATTCACTAGTGGAATGTCTAAGCACTTGATGATATGCACATAAAGATTATTTTTCTTTGTCATTCATATGGATATTTTTACGTGTTGGAGGGGGAAGAATAATCAAATAGGCCTGAGAAGCCACAAAAATGCTCTTGTTCAGATAAAGAATGAGCAAGAAGCAACCCTTTCTCTTGTAAAGGAAGGTTTGGTTGCTTATGAGAATAAGACATAGAGACATCAAAGAATGAAGGAGCATATATAGACAAAGGAAGGATTTGTAGTCCAAACCTATCATAGAAGAGCGCGAGTGCTCCAAAGGGACCTTAACTCCTTGGTCCATGCACCCAAGACCACTTCCTTTATGCCCATGCCTAGAAAGTATTGAATATTGGACCATAGCATGATTGCAATTCCTCAAAAGGGGGAGGATGAACATTAATGATACTTGACTATGTTCACATTATCCTATGATACATAAGCATAGTCATCCTTGATAGTATGTGTGAATGAAATCTTTGAAATATCAAGGTGGATAGGGTCAATTTCATACTCTCTAATAAGGGATTTATAAAATCCAAAGGACCCTGATCATCATAGATACATGAGTTCACTTGAGAAGAAGGAAATTTAGCACCATCATTAAGATTAGGGACTAATGGTGGTGCAACAATGCTTGAAGATAATGAAGGAATTGAATTTTTAAAAGGAGTACAACTTGAAGACTGATTAGCCTTGGCCTCATAATAATTATGGAGGGATATAGGATCAATCTTTATTGTAACTACTTGATCATTATGAATAAATTTGATAAATTTATGTAAGTTAGATGGGACTGCATCCATAACATGAATCCACAGTCTACCCAGAAGAAGATTATATTATAAAGTGCTTGGTATTATATGTACCAAAGTAGGAAAAGAAATGGGTCCAAGCTGCAAAGGTAGCATTATTGTACCTAGAGATTTTTGACCAACATTATCGAATCCATGAATTTATAGAGAATAAGTTGCAAGATAATTTGGATCCATTTTGATTTTAGGTAAAATATCAATACTAAAAAAATCAACTTCTAAACCAGTACCGATGAGAGTACATCTAATACCAATGTCGTTTATGAAAGGAACTATCATCAGTGGATCATCTTGATCTTGTACTTCAATGGATGGAATTTCATATTGATAGAATGTAATCTCTGAAGTATCAGAGCATATACAATCCAATAGAGCATCCACATCACTCAATTTAGTGGATGACACAAGGATCTTATGTAGATCCTCTTGAAGTATACCATGATAAGGGGGAGATGTTTGAAGACCTCATAGAGAGAACTTAGTGAGAGTGACATGAAATTTCTCAATAGGATCAAACTCTACTAGGGAGTGAGAAAGTGATTTAGGATCAAATGAAAGAACAGGTTGAGAAGATGGAAGATATGTTGAAATATTAAAGATTTGTTTAATTCTAGTACAGTAATAAGTGTGAGCTAATTTTTGATAATTACTAACCACACACTTATTGGAAATTAGAGATAGACAAAAATCAAAGAAAATATGCATAGGGTGAACTACTGAAGAGTCACCACTAATGGTTGCAACCTTTTTTGGCTCTAGTTGTCTATTTTCTCCTTTAACATAGAATGTCTCTTAGGATTTTTAAGGGCAAAAAAGACAACAATTACATTAACATATTTTTCACAACTTGTGAAAAATTGGTTGAATGAATTTATGCTCAACACCAACTTGTGGGAGTTTAGATGTGAGATGAGATTCCTCTTTTACTAAAATATCTTCTCTGGAAGAGAGTGCATTGGCATGAAGAGGTGTTAGAGTAACACAAAGAAACTCATAAATGATCTCACCCTCTTGCATCAAAATGTACTCACATGTAGAATAAATTTCAATGGAGGGGTAAACAAAAAATAATAAGAAAGGATAAAAGAACTCCTTTTCATAGGCTTGCATGAGAACTTCTTGAATTTTCTTAACAAAGTTGGAAATGGATAGAAAGAAAGAGCATATAAAGTTCATTTTGAAATGGATATGACAACAAGTTAGCTGAAGGCCAATTAATATCCCTTTTGACGATATGGAATGGAGCTTGAGGCGGTGCCCTAATTGTTTTTTGAGAAGGGGAAATCTTCAAATTATCCTTTTTCTAAAAAGGTATAATGACTTATCAAAGAAATGATAAAGAGTGCTTTTGAAAATAATGGAGTGTTCATGTCAGGTTCACCAAAATGTGGTGGAGTAAATATGACCTTACAGAAAGGAAAATATGTTCCTTTGAGAGTTAGCTTCATAACACACATTCATATATCTCACACCAGCTAAACTAGTGAAGATATCTAATTGTAGGTAAAGAAAGTGAATATTATGGTTACAGAAATGGGAAGAACATACACCAGAGAGTCTTTGGTCCAAAACTGAGTTTCTTGATCGAGAATGATAGTGTACGGATGTCGGTGCAACTTTCTATAGTCCTCATGTTTGGACCGAAATAGAAAAATCTCATAATTTGGCAAAAACCCAAGTTTGTACTTCAGATAATATGCTAAACCCAAAATTAGAGATATAGTGAAAACTACTATATAACAAAGATACAAATTAATAAATAAGATAACTAAATACAAGAAAACCTCCACGTGGTTGAATGTCTTCAATAAAATTGCACACACAAGAGAGGAAAAATGTTTGGGGTTATTTGGAGACTTACCTCAGTCAAATCCTTGTTTTGGTGTTTCTACCTCCACAACAACTAGATAGATAGATAGATCAAAAAGATAAATACATGATAGCATAATAGAAAAAACCATTCTTGATGAAGGAAAACCCTATTACGTGAGATAAAATAATAAGAGATGTGATAAATGCCAAGATGATCAAAGATACAAGAGAGATTGAAATATATTACCAAACATGCTTGTGAAAGCCCAAAGAGTTATGAATATTTATGTAAGAGATTGTTGTAGAAAGTGAGAGAGTAAGAGAAATATGTGAATGTTGGAAATATATGTTTGGTTTTCATTGATGTAAAACAATATGGTCCAGAGGTGTTTGAGGTGTCTACTCAAACACTATGGTTTGGATGTATTTTCTACTGACATGTATTCAGTGCTTAAAAATAGTGGAAGACAAGTATGTATTCAAAATAGTGGAAGATAGGTATGTATTTTGGAGATTGTCAGAATGATGTTTGTCAGAGCTTCAGATTTATTTTATTAGTCTTGGAAGTCAATGGTTCTCTCAGGATGTCAGTGGTTCAGTAAAAAGGTTATGCAGTTGAAGATGACGATTATTCAATTGTATTTTATGAAAGGTTTCTGTTGCAGAAGTCAAGGTTGAAGATATGCAGATGTGATTTGAATTAAATTCAGGTTTTGGTCTTGGTAGTGGTTTTTCTTGGTGATCCAAATTAAACTGCTCCTGGTGATCCGAAAATAGTCATTAAGTGTTATAGTTACAATCAATTTGTGATCTGGTTTGGAAACGTGTTATGATGGCTTCTTACGTGGACTATTGGAAAGTGATATTGTTTCTGACATGGTGTGTGGATCTCAACGTGGTTCATGGAGGTCCAAATATAGTTGGAAAGTTAGGTGGTTCTTTGGTCAATGTATTTTTACACATTTGAGATAGCTATGGAAGTTATTCTAGTAATTAAGGATCTAACATTGGGCTATGTGTAGCATGTTCATGGTACCTCTCTCCCTTAGAGTGGATAATGCTTCATAATTTTAGTCTAGGTATTGCATTTAATGTCTATCTCTTATCTAGATGGATCCGTGCTATGTGTGACCTATGTATTTAATGTTGATCTATTATCCAATTGGGTCCATCTTAAGTATAATCTATGTTTTGGTCTAGATGCTTCTAGCATGGGACCTTATTGTAATTTGTTTTTGTCATGGATGAATTGTAACTTAATTGTAATATGATTCTTGCTTGTCCGACCTTTTTGTAAACTCCAATGGTCTATCTTGTATATAAGCATGGTGTGTGGTTTGGAAAAATGTTACAGTTTAAAAAGAAGGTGAAGTGCAAATAAGTGAAGATTTACAAGCAGAGTTTCAAAATAGAAAAAAGTTCAGTTTATGTGGCTTCTATTTTGTGACTATGGCAGAGAAGTAAAGATAGAAACAATTTGTTTCTAAAGTTAACAATATTGTGTAGGACAACTGCATTATTAGGAGAACTAATCTTTATCTTTTGTGAAGAGTTATATGAGCCTTGTCCCTAGGATAGCAAGTCTTGGGTGTACATCTTATTTACTGTATCTTGCTACTTTGGCAGTGAGTCTCTTTTTGCACATCCAGAGGAGTGAGATCCTATCTATATTTAGTGTTGTATTGGCAGTGGGCCTCTGGTTGCAAGTCAAAAGTAGTGAGCTCCTACTATCTTTTTTATCAGACTATATACATTTGTGAATTATCTTTGTGGACAAGTGCTCACCATGGTTTTTCCCAGTAGGGGTTTTCCACATATAAAAATCTTGGTGTTCATGTCTTGATTCATTATTTTCTTAAGGTTTTAATGTGGTGAAATATTGAATTTTGTTGATTACTCAGTGATATTTTGGTTTATGCCAATTCACCCCCTCTCTCAGCATCCAAAGTGTGTTCAACAATTGGTATCAACGAAAGGTTCTTCTTGAAAAAGCTTAACTCTTTGAGGTTGATATGAAGTCTTGAACACAGTGTTTGATGAAGATGTGAATGATATAAATGAACAAAGTGATTAGGGTGAAGATTTCAATATGGATCGTCAGCTAAAAAATTCTTTAGTTGATCTATTAGATTTGATTTGAAGAAGGCTAAAACAAGATTGTGTTTCAAAGAACTCTTCTAGAAGATGCAAAGAAGGAAGAAGAATATCTTAATGAAAGGTTGAATGGAAAGATTGGTGAATTTTCTAGACTGAAAAAGGATTTAAAAGAAGCCAAGGAACAAATTGAAAAAGGGTCAAAACTGGAAGATGAAAATGAAGTACTGCAAGTTGAAGTTGAAAAACTCAGAATGGAACTTAGAGAATTAAAGGGCGAGAAGGAAAAAGTGAAATCTATATTACTAAAGAAATATGAAGAAAGAAATGAATCAAAAAAATTGGTGGAAGATAAAAAGGATTCAATAGATCAAATGCAGGTAGAATACAAAAATGACCTATTGAATCGAAGACCTACTCCTATTCATTTCAAGAATTCATTTTTTAATAGAGTTTGTTTTTCTTGAAATAAAACAGGCCACATAGCTAGTGAATGTAGAAATCAAAAGAAAGGTTATGTCTTTAATGAAAGATGCTATCATTGCAATAAGTTTGGACATAAGACTTTCCAGTTTAGTAGAATGGATATGAATAAAACTGTTAAAAACTACAATGGATATTGTTATGGTTACAATAGATATGGAAATATAATGGTAGATTACATAATAGATAATAATATCAGAATGGATGGATCTATAAGAATTAAAAGTAATGGTAAAGTTTGCTACAACTACAATAAGACAAGTCATATTGCTAGGATTTGCAAGAATATGGTTCAAAAGAATAATGTTTGATGGTTGTAGAAGACTCAAAGAGGAAGAAAGAGACATATTTGATGAAGATAAAAAAATATGCCTTTGAAGGTGGTTTGACATCCATTCTGGATGCTATTTCCTCTTTTTCTAAATGACTCATACTGTAGGATCTGAGGGGGAGTTTACATATGAATCTATTTCCCCTCTCGAGGCTAGATGTTTAGTATCTTTTTAGCATGAAAATAAGGTGTTAGGGTTTCTCAGAGGTAAGATTTGTGTTTTGTGGTTCAAAAATGTGACTGTATGTTTCGGTACATAGTGTATCAACTTTTTGGTGTTGTTAGTGACAATATTTATTTGGTCAATTATGTTCATTTGTGAAATTGTGATTCAAAGATCTCAAGAGAGAAATAATAGAGTGAAGGAGTGAAAGAAATTACGAGTTATAGATGGAAAAATTGGTAAGTGTAAATGTTGAACCTAGACATATTCATAATAAGAATTTATTTGTTCTGACTGGAAAAGAATCTGAAGGTGCATTTTATAAGATTGAAAAGAGGGTTATTTACAAGGAAGACGTTTGTCATTATATTCCATGTGAATTTGGATGAGTATGATCATGGAAAATAGATATATTTCAAAGAAAATCATTTAGTTGAGGGTTTGCAATTTAAAGATATTTATGTCAGCTTAGGCCACAAGGGTTTGGATGCATGGAGTTATTTTTTTAATGATTGTATTATATTGTAATGATTCTTTGACAAAAAAATCCCTTGGATACCTACACAATGTCATTGTTAAGTATGAGTGAAACTTGATGGTCTGGGTAGTGCCTTGTCTTTTGAAGAGGATGAGAAAGATGACAGAGAAAGCAAGGAGATTGAGACCCATATATGCAATTGGAGCACCACAGGGTATTTCTGGAGTAGCCTATTATAGACTATTATTTTTTTCCTAATCAATTTTTTTTTAAGATTAAATGTCAAATTTTAATATTTTAAAAAAATAAACAACTATTATTTTTATTTAATTCAACAATTCTCATTATATTAATGATTAATATATTTATATTTTTAAAATCTTATTTAAATATTAATCAATATTTTAACCTTTTAATTCTGATATAATTTTAAAACAAATTATTTTTTAATTCCTCCATAATACTATATGACCATTTATTTTCTCATTTCTTGTGTTTTAATGCCCACATTAGATATTTATTATTTATATGGACTTTATCTAATCTATGGAGAGATTCCATCCAAACCCATATTTCAAAGTATGAAATAAACTAGACACTTGATTTTGCCTTTCAATTTATTTTAGCCGATAGAAACGTGGGATTAAGGTTGTTGTTGTGGATATAAAAGGTATGGTGTTCATAGGTCCACAACATATAATAACCTCCTTGTATGAAGTTTCAAATTTTGTTGAATTCTTTCAACTACCACTTTAATTGAAAGATATTTTTTCCAATAATGTTTTTAGGAAATATCATTTTATTATATTTTTCAATTTATATATAATTTTTTTTAGGAAATAATTATTAAGTTTACTAATTATGATAATATTGTAATCTTTTTTTTAATCATTGTACTTTAAAGTTTCAATCTATTGACATTAGAATGTTTTTATTGAAATTGACATGAAATACTTTTTAGAAAAGTTAGATGTAGTTGTACATTAAATCATGGTTTGCTGATATATTCATATGAATTTACATGATTTGTTACTTTTCAAATTTAGTAGATATATTTTATTCAATTATTAGTAACCATAGTCAATACTAATAATTTGAAAGTCAAAACTAATAGTATCATATTATTAAACAAAATACTCTTAAATTTTGCAAATGTTATTTCAATTATTAGAACTTGTCTAACTATTAAATTATTTATCCTAAAAAACATCTAATAAATCAAAAATAAAACCACACCTTACAAAAATTACGAAATCTAATTTACATGAAATTTTAAAAATTAAATATGCATATACATCATTTTTTATATTAAATATCAAGAAAACAAAAACATTATCAAACTAGTATGAACTAGTAAGAGGATCAACACTATCCATTGTGATTAGAGAGTCATGATTACATCAGATTGACATGTCACCATACAAAACAAAGGTAGCCATCTAATACATATATCATAAAAATAAAAAAGGCTAGATAAATCTGCCATCTCTACTACTATTGGTTTATACTCTCATCCATCATATCTCACTCCAACTGTCCTAGTGGTGGACAGATCATTGATAAGTGTTCATTGGAATCAACTGTTAGAATAAATTTAGCACATACAACTAATAGGGGGGGGGGGGGGGGGGGGAANGGGGGGGGTGAATCAGTTGTATCCAAAAAATCAAGACCTTTAACCAAATTACCTACTTAATCTCAGATCCTAATGGTAAACATGAATGCAGGAACATAACACAATAAACAACACATAACACCAAGATTTTTTGACGTGGAAACCCTATTAGAGGAAAAACCACAGTGGGAATAAATAATTAACCTTGGGAGTTTCTCAAGCTTGGCCTTGGAGATTTCCATCATCACCATAACCTGCGAGACAATATTGAAAAGTGTTGAGTTTTTTAATGAAACTCGGTAAGTACCCTCCTTGCATCAGTAAATAATTCCCCATTTATAGCCTTCCAGATATGCCAAATAACTTTAGTAGATATGAACAACCAAAATAAATTAAGTTTTTTTTATCAATATTTCTAAAGATCTCAAATAAAATGATGTCAATTATTTTTAGAATTCCAGTTAACAAATCCATTACAAAATAGCAACAAAATTTCTTTGGAAAAAAGATATTCAAAGAAAATATGTCGAATAGTATCAGGTTTCCTGCAAATGGAACAAAGATTAGTGCATTCAACATAATTCCTATAAGACAGTTTGTGAAATAAAAGAATCCATCTAAAACAAGATGTATTAGTCTCATTTATAAAATTACAAAGAAAGAGTAGATTGTTATTCTACAAAGAATCACTAAAATTGAAATTCCAGCAAGAGTTAATATGCTCATAAATAATGTTGTTATTAACTAGATATTTATAAACAATTTTAACCTTTAAGTTGGATAGAAGTGTGTCATCACACCATTTTAAATTAAAAAATGTTCTCCTCCCCTCCTACACAAATGACATGGGTATTGAGTAAATTTAAAGCTTCTCTAAGAACCATGTATGTCTGCCACTGAGATTGGGTCATATTGAATTTTGTGCTAAGGGAGGACCAATCAATGAGATTACCACTACTAAAAAATATCACTACACTTGGTGATGGCCATCTCAAACCATTTACTGGAAAAAAAACCTTGTAACAAAGCCAATGGTTTACCCTTATACTCAAATTTCCAAAAAAATGATCTATAATTGATAATATTATGTCTGCCCACAATGAAGTTATTTTTTGTGATGTTTCTTTTAACGATGTTCAAGGCTTTCCAGAGACAATAAAATACCTTAGATCATGTAGGTATGAAGGTCTTCTTTTTGACAAGTATATTAGTGAGGGAGAGATTAGACCATAGCTTGTCATTTTTGGGAACAACAAGGGCTATATTATTTCTAATGAGAACATTTCAAGACTCATTCCCCTCAAGTGCCTGCATGATCCAATTAGAGGCTAAAGCTATGCCTCGGTTTTTGATGTCTTTCAAGCCAAGGCCCCCCATATTGTTATCCATAGTACACCATTCTCATCTAATAGAGTATTGTTTGTTTCTTACCTTTACCATCAGACCAAATAAATTACCTAATACACTTATGAATGTCATTAATTGGTGTCTACTAAACACCCATATTGAGGCATAGTAGTTACTATAAGAAGATAGAATTTTCTAATTCACTTGAAATATACTAGCAAGAGAGAGAGATATTATTTGTCCCATTTATCAATTTTCCTCTCAATCTTACTCTTAATCTACATCCACATATATTTTAGATTTGGATTGACAACAAATGGAATACTGAGGTATCTTATCTATTTGGATGGACCACCCCATTGAAAATCAAGCCTAGACCACTAGTTGTGTAGACTATCATTCCCTCCTAGTACATTGGATTTAGCTTTAGAGATCTTAGCAACCAATGCTAAGCAAAAGAGGTCATTTTTTTTTGGATAAGACTGTAATATAACAAAATGTGAAGTATAAGATGTAATATAAAAAATGGGGTAATTACATTTAATGTAAGATACAATTGATTTGAAATTAGAATGTTTATTGAAATGTGAGGGATAAATAAGATGTTCCTTTTATCCTCAAATACACAAAGGAAGGATCCAAATTGATTAACCCCAAAGGAAGGATCAATGCATAAATGAATCAACCAATTGGAAATAAGAATAAAGAAGAAGATCTTAAATTTCATTTTATAGAAAATAATGTGTGATAGATTTAAAAAGATTAATAACTTTAATTGAAATGAAATAGGAGAAAAGTACTAACCTTGAATTGTTACAGACCTGAAGAATGCTATTTTTGGGGGTTTGCACTGAGTTTCTAGAAAATTTGCAACCAGATCTGGAATAGAAACATAGAGACAAACAAAACCCAAAAATCTTTTTCCAATCTGACACAGTTCCAATTTTGACCCTCAAGTCAATGTCACCATTGACCCAGAATTTATGATTCCGACCTAAGGCAGAATCGACCTCTAAAATCTCTGACAGAAAATCTATTTCTGGATCCTAATAGTTTGCTAAAAAGGGTATCGAAATCTGCACTCCAACTTGTTGTTTCAAACTTGTCCCTACAAGAAAAAATTGTTTGTTTGTTGGGGGGGAGGGTTTTGCCTTAGCCAAACCCTGATTTAGGAATTAAACTTGAAATCAATAATTGAAATAAATAATGCTAGCAATTAGTAGAAGTAAATCTAATAATGAAGCTATGATATTCAATAGATATGCAATTATATTTCAAATGTAAACAAGTATGTAAATATGAAAGCTTAGACTCAATATTAGAAACCATAAACCTCCATGATTGTATGCTTAGAATCCACCTTGAAGAGAGAATGAATGAATCTTGAGGATGCACAAAGGATCTTGAAGGAAGATCACACCACCATGATGGATGGATCTAGGGCTTGAATGACGAATCTTAAATTCTGGAACCAAATCCCTTCAAAGGATTGAATGCTTGAATCCTTGATCTTCAGTGGAGAACTTGAATGCTTGAGAGGAAGACTTGAACACTTTGAAAGCTTGAAAACATGTAGAACAATGAATGCTTGAACTTTTTTTCTTCTTGGATAGTTGATGATTCATACTTAACATGACTTAGAGAAAATGAGAGGATAAAACTTCCTTATATATGAATCTAGGACACAATCTTCTAGAGAGGACTACATAGAAGAATTAAATTCCAATTAGACCCATATCCATAGAAGAGGACCTATATTAAATATAATTGGTGTAGGAGCACACTCAAGTTAATCCATTGAAAGCACATCAATAGATCCAAATAATTAGGGTTAGAGTTGTGATTGGATCTTAGATCCATGGTTTTCAATAAGTCCTAAAATGTAAGACAAGGGGACACTAAGTGATGTTATAAACTTAGTGCTCCACCTTAGTCAATTAGCATAATCTTGAGTAGAGTAGGCTAGAATAGTATAGGGAACCTAAGGAAGGGTAGGAATGTCATTTTAGGCCTTTTAAAGATCCCCTATGGTGTAAAAACATTTAACTTTACAAGTTTAGTTAGGATTGACAACTTTTGCAAAATGTTGTCAAAAAGTTATCAATGTTGCATAGAGCAACTTTTGCAAAAAGTTGCAACTTTTGAATCCCAACATTCACAACCACTTTTTTTAGTTGGAACTACTTGGGAATGATATTTAATGGTGGAAAAACCTTGCTCCAAAATTTGGAGTGGACAATTTGTAAAGTTTTTGCATTGAAATCAATAAAAATCCAAATTGTTTTATGTATTTCTAACTATTTTTTAGAGTTGTACGATTATGTACGGATCCCAATGCACCATTGAAGGATTGGAAAATTTTAAAAAGTGTCTTGGTAGAATTTTCCAATTGGTTTGAAGTCTTGAAGTGCAGGGGATCGAGAGTTATCAAATTTTGATTACTCACTGGTCTGTGGAAGACCCTAACTAGGGTTTCAATACTAATTTCCTCTTTCCCAGAGACTCCACCATGGGAAAATTCTAATCCTTTGGGGAGAGAAAGGGGGAAGGATTTAATTTAATATTTTGGAGGTCTTAGATCAGGAGGCAGTCGATGGAGGGAGAAAGGATTGAATCTTCTGGACAGGCATTCATATGTGACTGTCTAGAATTGAGCTTTTGAGGCACAACTTGGGCCAAGAGTGGAATGGAAGTCTAAATCCTTGGATTTAGGAGTTTTTTAAGATCCCTCAAGTATTGAAATTTTTGGGATGACAAATTAAATCAAGATTCAAGTATTTTCTTTGGAAAAGTGACCTATTAGCCTTATTAGGCCTAGGAGAGAATTGAGGATAGCGAGAGTTAGGGGATTGATCAAGAACCCTAGCTTTGAGGGTGTTGTTGGTGGATGGATTAAAGACTTTGGGGGTGTTTAAGACTTTATTTGGTGGATTTACAAGTAACTTTCCCATAGAAATCCATATTTTCTCCGTGTAGCCCTATAGTCACTTAGGTGTCTAAATTGACTCTCAGAGACATCTCAGTACGAGATTGGTGTTTAATTTAATCTAAAATGATCATCTAATATTGATAGAACCCTTGTTCCATCCTTGGATTACTTGGTTCTAGTTGTTTCCTATTTTGCCCTTTTGGGTGTTGAAGGCTAGTGGAAGACCTAGTCTTGTGAATGTGGGTTTTGGGAACTCTTTAGTAGAGCCCTAGATTGTGTGGGAGTAGGGGTATTGTGGAACCCTAGAGAGTTATTTTTGACATAATTTTGGGCTCTTCTCCAAGTGGTATCAGAGAAAATATTAGATCTTTGGAAGAAGACAAGTTGCAATCATGTCTGAAGGAGGAGATGACAGTGAACTTCCTAATAGGATGACCAATGTTGAACTAATAAGGGTGGTGAAGGATCATGATGCAGAGAGGACATTGATGAGGAAGGAAATGGAAAGGCTCAAGGAAAAAGTAAAGAAAGAGGGTAGTGGGAACTCTGGAATTAAAGAGGAGGGGAGTGATGAAGAGACCCCTTGGCAGGAGGATGAAGAAGAAGAAGTCCCTGCAGAACAGAGGCTGCTCTTGAAGACTTTGAAATCCATGGAGAGAAGGACCATGGATACTAAACTTGACCTACCTGTCTAAAATGGGAAGATGGATCCAGAAGAAGTAATGGATTGGATTGATGCACTCACTAGTTTCTTTGACTATGAGGAGATACTAGAGTATCAGAAGGTTAAGATAGAAAAGTCCAAGTTGAAGGGATCTACCCTAACTTGGTGGAATTTCACTCAAGAAGAGAGGGTGAAGATGGAAAAGAATCCAATAAGCACTTGGAAGAAGATGGTGACCTTGGTGAAGGAAGCCTATGTACCTGAGGACTATGAAGTTCAACTTCATAAGAAGAGACAAAGCCTAAGACAGAAAGAGATGGACATCTCAAGCTATACTGAAGAATTCCAAAATCTTACCATGAAATCTAAGTTGGTTGAACCAGAGAGTGTCAAGCTTGCTAGATATCTACAAGGATTGAGGATAAACATCCAAGATGAACTAAGTTTGTGTTCCCCTACTACTGTCCAAAAGTGCTATCAATTAGCACTGAAATTTGAAGAAAAAATTAAGAGGAGACAAGAGAAAAGTGGAAGAGGTAGACGCCAGAGAGACTTTAGTAGTAGAGGAAGAGGGACAAGCAATGGGAGAGGACAAGCTCCTAGAAATTTTGGAGAAACTAGTCATAGATAAACTAGTCAGGAGAACTCCTTTGTGGAAGGTAGTTCTAGAGGATCCTATAGAGGAAGGAGAGGAGATTCAAGGGGAAGATTTGGAGGAAGAAGTTCAGGACCTCCAAGGTGTTACAGATGTAACCAAGTAGGGCACTTAGCATCCAAGTGTCCAGAGAAGGAAAGAAATTAGGCAGAGAGAAGGGCAAACATGGTTAGAGAAGAAGAGAGCCATGGAGACAATACACATGGGTCTTATGCACCACCTGAGGAAGGAGAAGTCATTATGATGATAAGGACACTATTGAAGGTTCCAAGCACCCAAGAACCACCTTAGAGGAAGAGCTTATTTAGAACCAAATGCAAAGTGGGAGACAAAGTCTGCAAGATGGTGATTGACACTGGGTCTGCAAAAAACTTGGTGTCAGAAAAAGCAGTAAAGAAACTAAAGTTGAGAAATGTACCACATCCAAACCCTTACAAGGTATCTTGGCTAACTAAGAAGCAACAAACTGTCATAAAGGAGCAAGCTTGGGTGGAACTCCAACTTGGAAACTACAAGGATAAAGTTCTTTGTGACATTGTCCCAATGGATGCCTACCATTTGCTACTTGGGAGACCATGGCAGTATGATGTGGAGGCTCATCATGATGGGAGGATGAACACCTACACAATCAATCACAAAGGTGAAAAGGTAACATTCTTACCACTATCTGATTTTGCAGAGGAACAAAAATATTCCAAATTTTTGTTTGTAGGAGAAAAAAAGTTTTTGAAAACTTTGAAAGAAGAAAAGACCCCTTGCTATTCTTTAGTAATTTTTCCTAAGGATGATAGACCTAAGAAGGTTGAGAAAGAAGTGAAACCCATAAGAAGAGTAGGCCCTAAAGAAGTTGCAGACCTAATTGACCAGTATAAGGATATTGTGACCAAAGACTTACCAAATGAGTTGCCCCTAATCAGAGACATAAGTCACAACATAGACTTGATCCCAAGAGAAACCTTACCAAATAAGGAAGCATACAAGTTGACTCCTGAAAAGAATAAGGAGATGGAAAGACCGATTCAAGAAATATTGGATAAGGGTTTGATTACTAAGAGTCTCAGTCCTTGTGCAGTACCTTCTCTTTTAGCCCCTAAGAAGGAAGGCACATGGAGATTGTGCACTAATTCTAGAGCCATAAATAGAATCAAAATCAGGTATAGATTTCCTATTCCTAGGATAGAGGATATATTGGATCACTTAGGAGGTGCAAGGTACTATTCTAAGGTGGATTTGAAGAGTGGCTACCACCAAATAAGAATTAGGGCTGGTGATGAGTGGAAGATTGCATTTAAAACAAATGAAGTCTTGTATGAGTGGAGAGTGATGCCCTTTGGTCTGTAAAATGCTCCTAGCACATTCATGAGGCTCATGAATGAGGTGCTTAAACCATTCTTTGGAAAAAATTTCATAGTGTATCTTGATGACATCCTTATTTTTATCAAGGGTAAGGAGGAACATTTGGAGCATCTTAACTTGGTCCTAAAGAGGCTACATGAAGAGAAGATTTTCATCAATTTGGAGAAATGTGTTTTATGTAGGGAGAGCTCATATATTTGGGATTTGTGGTCTCAAGAGGGGACATAAAAATGGACCCTAAGAACCATCTTGAATTGGCCTTCTCCAAGGACAATGACAGAAGTTAGGAGTTTTCATGGGATTGCATCTTTTTACAGGAAATTCATAAGGAATTTCAGTCAGTTGTGTGCTCCTATCCTTGAAACCATTAAGGGTGGACAAAAGTGCAAGTTTGTGTGGAATAAAGATGTAGAAGAAGCCTTCCAAATGCTGAAGAAAAAGGTAATGGATAAACCTATCCTAGTCTTTCCTAATTTTCAAAAGATATTTACTATTGAATGTGATGCTTCTAACCTAGCAATAGGGGTTGTCTTGAGCCAAGAAGGGAGGCCTATAGCCTTTTTCAATGAGAAACTAAATGAATCAAAGAGGAAATACTCCTCTTATGACTTGGAACTATATTCCATAGTCCATTCATTGAAGAAATGAAGGCACTACCTCCTTCCAAAATAATTTGTTGTCTTCACAGACAACCAAGCATTAAGTTTCTTAAATAGTCAAGAGAAACTAAGCCACAAGCACATGAAGTGGGTGGAATCAATACAAGCCTACACATTTTCAGTCAAGCATAAAAAGGGAGTTTCCAATAAGGTGGAAGATGCATTGAGCCAAAGAACTTTACTTGTGCAACAAATCCAACTCCAAAGTGTAGGGATTTATTCATTGAAGGAAATGTATAAGGATGATGATGATTCCAGAGATATTTATAAGGTGTGTTCTAAATTTTTTGAGGCTTACCATGTAGAGTATGCAGACTATTTGATTCAAAATGGACTCTTTTTCAAGGGACACTAGTTATGCATTCTGAAATGTTCAATGAGGGAGAACATCATTAGAGAAAAACATGCAGGCAACATGGGAGGACATTTTGGTTTGGACAAGACATTGGAATAGGTGAGAAGGTTCTATTATTGGCCTAAACTTCAGACTAAAGTAAGGAAGATTGTAGAGAGATGCACAATCTGTCAAAGTACATCCACAAATGCAAGACTATATCAACCTCTACCTATTCCTACAAGAACTTGGGAGAATTGCAACATGGACTTTGTGATGGGATTGCCTAGGACACAAAAGGGGTATGATAGTATTTATGTTGTAGTGGAAAAGTTTAGTAAAATGGCCCACTTTATCCCTTGTAAAAAAACTAATGATGCATCAACAATTGCAAGTTTGTTCTTCAAAGAAATTGTGAGGATTCATGGATTACCTCAAACCATTCTCTCTGATAGAGATGTGAGGTTTATTGGTCACTTTTGAAGGACCTTGTGGAAAAGGAATCTAAGATTTATTTCTGCCTACCATCCACAAACAGATGGGCAGACACAAGTGGTAAACAAATCACTTGGAAACCTACTTAGATGTTTGACAAAATAATACAAAGACAAGTGGGATGCAGTCCTACCTCAAGCAGAGTTTGCTTTCAATGATTTGGTTAACAGGAGCACATGGAAGAGTCCCTTTCAAATTGTGTATGGGAAAATTCCAAGAGGCATCTTGGAACTCAGAGAATTACCACAAAACACTCTACTTAGTTCTCATGGAGAAGAATTTGCAGAGAGTATGAAAGAAATTCATGAATTCATGAGATTGGCACTTGAGAAGAGTGTACACAAGTATAAACAAGAAAAAGATAAGCATAAAAGAGATGTTTAGTTGTAGGTGGGAGACTTGGTGTGGGCATATTTGAAGGAAATATTATCTAAGGGCAAACACACTAAACTACTCATGAAGAAAGTAGGACCCTGTCTAGTATTGAAGAAGCATGGGTTGAATGCATATGAGATTGAAATACCCTCACACCTTGGCATCTCCCCTATTTTCAATATTTGTGATCTAGCCCCTTATAAAGGTGATGTGAGTGTAGGTTCTAAAGTACAGGTGAAAGAGCTTGAAGAATATGTTGCAGGTATACCCTCTCATGTACCAAAGAAGCTTGAGAAGATTTTGGACACCAAGATCATCAAAAAAACAAGAAATGATGTTTACAAGAAATATTTGGTCAAATGGAAAGATAGTCCTAAGGAGGAATCTGTATGGATGGATGAGCGAGAAATTCAGAGGCATGGCTCCAGTTTGGAAGACCTCATCTCAAGACGACTTGAGATCAATGCACCCTAGGAGTATGGTGCAGAAGAACCCTCAAGTTCATCCATTGCAAGCACATCAAAGGATCCAAACAAGTAGGGTTAGGGTTTTGATTGGATCTTAGATCCAAGGTTTTCATTAATTCCTAAAATGTAAGACAAGGGGACACTAAGGGATGTTATAAACTAAGTTGTCCACCTTAGTCAATTTGGAAAATATTAAGTAGAGTAGGATAGAATAGTCTAGGGGACCTAAGGAAGGGTAGGAATTTCATTTTACACCTTCTAAGATCCCCTATGGTGTAAAAACACCAAACTTTACAAGCTTACTTAGGATTGATGCAAAAAGTTGTCAATATTGCATAGAGCAACTTTTGCAAAAAGTTGCAACTTTTGAATCCCAACGTTCACAACCACTTTTGTCAATTGGAAATACTTGGGAATGATATGTAATGGTGGAAAAACCTTGCTCCAAAATTTGGAGTGGACAATTTGTAAAGATTTTGCATTGAAATCAATAAAAATCCAAACTATTTTCTGTATTTCTAACTATTTTTTAGAGTTGTACGGTTATGTACGGATCCCAATGCACCATTGAAGGATTGGAAAATTTGAAATAGTGTCTTGGTCAAATTTTCCAATTGGTTTGAAGTCTTGAAGTGCAGGGGATCGGGAGTTATCAAATTTTGATTGCTCACTGGTCTGTAGAAGGCCCTAACTAGGGTTTTGATACTAATTTCCTCTTTCCCAGAGACTCCACCATGGGAAATTCTAATATTTTGGGGAGAGAAAGGGGGGAGGATTTAATTTAATATTTTGGAGGTCTTAGACCGGGAGGCTGTCGATGGAGGGAGAAAGGATTGAATCTTCTGGACAGACATTCATATGTGACTGTCCAGAATGAGCTTTTGAGGCACAACTTGGGCCAAGGGTGGAATGGAAGTCTAAATCCTTGAATTTAGGAGTTTTTTAAGATACCTCAAGTATTAAAATTGGTGGGATGACAAATTTAATTGAGATTCAAGTATTTTCTTTGGAAAAGTGACCTATTAGCCCTATTAGGCCTAGGAAAGAATTGAGGACAACAGGAGTTAGGGGATTGATCAAGAACCCTAGCTTGGAGGGTGTTGTTGGTGGATGGATTAAATACTTTGGGGGTGGTTAAGACTTTTTGTGGTGGATTTCCAAGTAATTTTCTCTTAGAAATCCATATTTTCTCCTTGTAGCCCTATAGTCACTTAGATGTCTAAATTGAATCTCAGAGACATCTCAGTATGAGATTGGTGTTTAATTTCATCTAAAATGATGATCTAATATTGATATAACCATTGTTCCATCCCTAGATTAATTGGTTCTAGTTGTGTCCTATTTTGCCCTTTTGGGTGTTGAAGGCTAGTGGAAGACCTAGTCTTGTGAATGTGGGTTTTGGGAACTCTTTAGTAGAGCCCTAGATTCTGTGGGGGTAGGGGTATTGTGGATCCCTAGAGAGTCATTTTTGACATAGTTTGGGGCTCTTCTCCAATAATTTAAGAGTCATCACTTTGAAACACAAAATAGCCAACCCGGAAGTGGGAAATGAACTTTTAATGACCCCCCGACAACCGACAAACTTTCAAACTTAAAAGTGGGATCACAGGTCAAAATCAAGATTGACCTTGACCCAGGGATTTAGAACCCTTGTAAAATGTGCCAGATGGGATGGATGGTGCCCGAAGAGGCCCAATCAGGGTCCTAAACATGCACAAAAGTAAGAGAGGGTGTAGAAATGAGGGGACAATATGATGATGGTCAAAAACACCCCTAAGGAGGGATAAATATTCTTAACATGGAAGTGCTTCCATTTTAAGATGATAAATTAAGCCCCCACTTTAGTGGGAGTATGGAAATCGAACATACTCGCAGTAAAGTTAGAAGAAAGACTCTTGTGGCTTGCAATGAGGTAGAACATCACTTAGTCAAGGACATGAGCCCCCAAACCAAGGATTCTAACTCAACATACATGCACAAAGATATGAAAGAAAAGAGCAATTAATCATAGAAAACATATATGACTATAGAAGCAAGACAAGAGAAACACTATAGATAACATAGCTTTATGATCTAATCCTACTAGCATGAAAGGGAAAGAGAGGAAAGAGAAAGTGATTACCTCACCTAGTAAGATGCCCACCTTACCATGAATCAACAAAGAGGGAGAGCCCAACAGGTTCGCCCATTAACCGTGCTTTGTAATTGTAATGTGTCTTCTGACGGCTTTTGGAATACCCATAGATCCACATTCTTGTATCACTATGAAATATAAAATGCGTACCCTTTTAGGATTTAGCAACTTATGTGCGTTACCTTCCAAGTATTTAGCATATTGTAAAATGCGTATCTCTTTAGGATTTAGCAACTTATGTGCATTACCTTCTGAGGATTTAACAAAAATAAAAATAAAAATAAAAATAAAAAATGTGTGTCTCTTCAAGATTTAGCAACTTATGTGCATTTCCTTCTAAGGATTTAGCATGTTGTAAAATATAAACTATAGTATAAGAGAGACCCTATATATTCCCCCCTCCTTATCATGACTACCCACTAGGCAGGATAAGGAAGAGAAAGAGGATACCTATTTCACAAAGTAAGGAGATATCCAATTAGCAATAATGTATACTATATTCTTAGCAAAGAGTATTGACCCTTACATCCAAGAGAATAGATAATCGTGAAAAGGATATGTCACTTATGGAAAAAGGATCCTCAAAGAGGAAGATATCTTATCAACAAGACCCCTGCCATAGAGGAGTGCTTGGGATAAAATATCATCTTTCAAAGAAAAGAGGGACCAAAGATTTGATCATCAAGCCCCCTACAATCCAGAGGAAGAGGAATCTCAGAATGAAGGAATCAAACTCTAACCCAAAGAAAGCGAAAGAGTTTATAAAAAACATAATTTGAAAAATAAAGAAGAGGTGATGACCTAGGACAATCACCTCTTGTATAAGAGGGTATCCATAGCGCAAAATATTAATCTTTATAAGGAAATAATTTTGTAGGATAAACAAATGCCACTAAGATAACGAAAGTAGAGCCTTAGATAGAGGAAGAAGGAAAATACCTTTCCCCCCAGGAATGAAAGCAAGGGATATAGCAAATTATATCAAGAGATTTTGTAATAAAGAGATATCTTCACAAAACAAATGTCCTAGAAAATATATCATGAATGATTATGAGCGAAGGAAGTATGTACCATAATAGAAAATTATAGGGATAGAATATAGAAAGAATAACCAATTAAGCTCAAAACAAAATACATGCTAAGAGAAAAATGGATCCTAGAAGATTCGAAGGAAATATCTCTTTCCCCCCAGTTAAGAGAAAAGAGGAGAAATTTTTTTATTATCTAATTTATAGAAGATCAAGGGGAATGCCCTATATCAAAATTATGAATAAATTATAAATTGTAATACTGCACAGGAATGAGATATAATTCCTAAAGAAGCTCTTTCTCTAACATATAGTTTGAAATGCACACAATCAACAAGTAAATGTGTATTACTGTAATGAAAAGGACATTTGTATTTGGAGAGAGAAATTTTCTGCATGGGTTTAAAGATTTCTTTCTTAGAATTCATTAACTGGACATACACTTTCTTAGCCACATCTTGAGGAGTATCAGGGTGATCTAAGAAAGGTGTTGGAAGAAGAACATGAAGAGGAGGATGATAGTTAAGGTCAGCCACCTTGAATTGAGAAGGCAAGAAAACTATACCATGCATATCCTATTTAAGGGATGAATGAATTGGGTTTTTAATTCCTTGTTCATTAACACCAAGCCCTAAACCATTATAGCCTTGTTTATCCATCATAGTGTATCCGGTAGTGTACATATCTTGCAAATATTCTACAAGAGGTGATTTATTATGGTGTTCATGAGAAAATGTTGTGTATGGTGGAATGATAGGTTTAGAAGAGGTTTCTTTGTTTTTCCTTTTAATATCACCATGGATCGAATAGGAAGGGGAAGGTAAATGAAAGAATTCTTGAACACCTGCATCATGAACCTTAGCTTGAGCCCCATCATAAGTGTGGGAAGAACTAGGGATAGAAGATGGAGAAATAGGAATAGGAATATTAGGAATTGGATTAGGAATGATAGGATTAGGATTAGGATAATTAGGAACTAGATTAGGAATGATAGGATTAGGATTAGGAAGATTAGTAAATGGGGTATCATCTACCCAATTCTTCGCATAATCCAAAAGAGAAATAAGTCCACTACGCAAATCCTTGATGAAATTTTTGAAAGTGGGAAGATTGGTATTAGTTAATCTCATAATAGCATGATCAAGTGAAGCATGAAGAGTAACAAACATGATGAAATGGATGATACTTTCATAAACATCATAAGTACTATAAAGGGATGATAATAGAAGAATAATAAGGAAAATAACCATACACCAAAGCATCTTAAAGTTTCTCATAGTGAGTGAAATGCAAGAAATATTTTTATATTTTTATGAGTATGTAGATTTTTTTGTATTTTAAAATGCAAGAATATAAAATAAAACTAATTTAGCATGTATGCAAAAGCTAGTCTCTAAGGAAAAGAGACAAAGCATCCAACACCAAAAAGAAAGAGTTGTCTATTGCAGGTTCAAAAAAATGTAATATAAAAAAATGTGATGTAAAAGATGTAATATAAGAAATGGGGTAATTACATTTAATGTAAGATACAATTGATTTGAAACTAGAATGTTTATTGAAATGTGAGGGATAAATAAGATTTTCCTTTTATCCTCAAATACACAAAGGAAGGATCCAAATTGATTAACCCTAAAGGAAGGATCAATGCATAAATGAATCAATCAATTGGAAATAATAATAAAGAAGAAGATCTTAAATTCCATTTTATACAAAAGAATGTGTGATATATTTAGAAAGATTAATAACTTTAATTGAAATGAAATAGGAGAAAAGTACTAACCTTGAATTGTTACAGATCTGAAGAATGTTTTTTTTAGGGGGTCTGCACTGAGTTTCTGGAAAATCTGTAATCGGATCTGGAACAGAAACATAGAGACAAACAAAACCCATAAATATTTTTCCGATCTGACACAATTTTGATTTTGACCCTCAAGTCAATGTCACCATTGACCTAGAATTTATGATTCTGACCTAGGGCAGAATTGAACTATAAATCTCTGATAGAAAATTTGTTTATGGATCCTGATAGTTTGCTGAAAAGGGTATCCAAATCTGCACTCCAACTCGCTGTTTCAAACATGTCCTTGCAAGAAATATGGTTTGTTTGTCAGAGGGGGAGGGGTTTGCCTTAATCAAACCCTATTTTAGGAATTAACCTTGAAATCAATAATTGAAATAAAGAATGTTAGCAAGTAGTAGAATTAAATCTAATAATGAAGCTATGATATTCAATAGATATGCAATTATATTTCAAATGTAAACAAGTATGTAAATATGAAAGCTTAGACTCAATATTAGAAACCATAAACCTCCATGATTGTATGCTTGGAATCCACCTTGAAAAGAGAATGAATGAATCTTGAGGATACATAAAGGATCTTGAAGGAAGATCACACCACCATGATGGATAGATCTAGGGCTTGACTGATGAATCTTGAATGCTTGAATCAAATCCCTTCAAAGGCTTGAATGATTGAATCCTTGATCTTCAATGGAGAACTTGAAAGCTTGAGAGGAAGACTTGAAATCTTTGAAAGCTTGAAAACATGTAGAACAATGGATGCTTGAACTTTTTTTCTTCTTGGATAGTTGATGATTCGTACTTAACATGATTTAGAGAAAATGAGAGGAGAAAACTTCCTTATATATGAATCTAGGAAACAATCTTCTAGAGAGGCCTACATAGGAGAATTAAATTCCAATTAGACCCATATCCCTAGAAGAGTACCTATATTAAATATAATTTAAGATTCGTCACCTCGGAACCCAAAACAACTAACCTGGAAGCGGGAAATGAACTTTTAATGACCCCTGACAACCGATAAAATTTTAAACTAAAAAGGGGGACCCAGGTCAAAATCAAGGTTGACCTTGACCCAGGGAGTCAAAACCCCTAAAAAATGTGCCAAATGGGATGGATGGTGCGCAGAGAGGCCCAATCAGGGTCCTAAACAGGCACAAAAGTAAGAGAGGGTGCAAAAATGAGGGGACAATATGATGATGGTAAAAAACACCCCCTAAGGAGGGCTAAACATTCTTAACACGGAAGTGCTTCCATTTTAAGATGATACAAAGACTAATCATATTTTTCTCATCAAGTTTAGTAAACAAAGTTGTATCATTCCCCTCAAGTCCCTGCATGATCCAATTAGAGGCTAAAGCTAAAGTGAAAAGATAAAGTGAAAATTTGTGAAGATGAAGAACTTAATTGGGCAGATAATATAGATCAGATAATGATAAGGTAATATTGGTATAATTTTTCTCTACTTTAGAGGCTAAAGCTATGGCTTAGTTTCTGAGGTCTTTCAAGCCAATGCCTCCCATATTCTTATCGATAGTACACCATTCTCATGTAATACATTATTGTTTGTTTCTTACCTTTACCATCAGACCAAATAAATTACCTAATACGCTTATGAATGTCATTTAATTGGTATCTACTAAACACCCATATTGAGGCATAGTAAAGACTATAAGAAGATAGCATTTTCTAACACATTTGCAATCTACTAGCAAGAGAGAGATACTACTTATCCCATTTATCAATTTCCCTCTCAGTCTTACTCTTAATCTACTTCCACATATCTTTTAGATTTGGATTGACAAAAAATGGAATACCAAGGTATCTTATCTATTCAGATGGACCACCCTATTCAAAATCAAGCTTACACCACTAGCTGTGTAGGGAAACCAAAGGCCTCAAGAATCATAATCAAGAATGGCCACTCAACCTTATCATATGCTTTCTCAAAATCTGTTAAGATCATAATAACCTACTAGTTTGATTTCTTGTCCCACTCTATTGCCTCCCAAATAGAAATTAGGTTCTCTAATATATACCATTATTTTATGAAACCAATATGTGTGTTGCTAATAAACTTGGGGAGAATGCTCTCCAATATTTTGGCTTCAAGTTTGGCAAGAATTTTATAAGATACATTCAAACAATTTATGGGTCTCAGTTCTTAATAAGGGTCTCATCCCCCTCTTTTGGAATTATCTTGATGATACCTTTGTTAATCTCCCAACCTAGGGATCCCTTAATAAAGAACCTCTCTATAAGGTTAAAACATGTCCAAGGTAATCGAATTCAAATTAGCGTTATAGAACTCAATGGAGAGTTCATATTATTTAGGAGAATTTCATTTATTAAAGACACTATGGCTTCTCTGATCTCTTTGAATGAGATTTCCTCTTTTAGGAAGGTGAAATATGTCTCATTAAGGACCTTGAGAATCATTCTCTAGATCTGGCTTCTAGCTCTACTATTAGAATCAGAGTTGTCCTAAGAAGTGATAAGATTCTCGTAGAATGCATAAAACATTCTCTTTGTGCTTCCTATCTTTGGAATATTTTTTACCTATGGTTTAAAACAAATCTTTCCACCCTTATACATTATAACTCCACTTCTCAACCTCACTTTTGTCAGGGAAGGTCCATTTATTGATTTCCCTTATAGTGATAATTGCATGTCTACATTCCAAATCATTCATTAAAGAGTTATTAAGGATAAATCTATCCTTCTTATTGTCCTAGCTGACTTCATCAACAATAAGAGAAATAGTAGTTCTGATTGGATGGTGATTTAGAGGATGTATGAATACACTTGAACTAAATCATTGGGTCTAGTGGTCTCAAACAAATTTGAACCAATCTTTGTTGGCATGGATTCTATCCAATTTGAAATAAATTATGTTCCTTTCTTTCTTTCAGTTGCATCATGTAAACCATACACTAGAGGATTCATCTCCTTTCTCCTCCATGGGATCAATCAAGGTAAGCTTGGATTTGAGTCTGGACAAATTTTTTTTATCATTGCCTTTCCAATCCATATTAATCTCTCCATGTTTGTCTCTATGGGATTCCACCATGATGAAACCTCCTCCCAAATTTTAAGGGACATCAGGGAGATTACTAAGCCAACTCTAGAGATTGCATCTCTCTTTGTGATCATTAGGAGCGTAGATTAAGAAAATGTCAATCATTCTGATTTCCAACAACTAGAATGCACCACACAACTCTCTGATAGGGAGATGCCCAATGCTCCTGGAAAAAGTTTAAAATTTATTTTATATTTTTTCTGCAATGAATTTATGACATCTTTTTATGAATTATTAAATGATTTTTAATTTTTTTTTTTTAAAAGGGGCAAACGCTTTGACCCAGAGCTATGAACTGGTGAGGCCACAAATGAGGGACCTCATCCCTAATCGGATTTGAACCTTGATGGAAAGAACAATAAAACAATAACTTAACCATCACAACATGCAAACATTGGCATTTTAAAATTATATTATAACTTAAAAGATGTAATAATTAATGATTATCTATAAAATAAAATTTAACTACAATAAAAATGATAGTTATCTAGAATTTCTTTGCAAGCTTAGAGAATTACTTTATAAACTCAAAGCCAACAAAACATAGATTATATAATATGTATCCTATTATAGATTATTAGACATTGTACATTTCTTTCACAAACATTTTACTTTCTTCACTTAATTTTTTTGTCATTCTTTTGAATCAAATATATTGATAGAATCTAATATTAAAACATTACTTTACATCATTCACAATATTTTACACATAGAGTTGATAGTATATTTCAACCTTATAACTTTTACTTTAGTATTGATTTGACTATAAAAAAACTTTTTATTTTAAATAAAACATTTTTATTTTATATTTTATATATGTTTGAGAATTATAGATTATAACGTGTTAGTATATTCTTGCTTAATTCCTTGAAAACTTTAGTTAGATATGTTGTAGATGATTCTGGGAACCAAGGGGAAAAAACCTATCCATTTGCATCAGGGCTTAATTTACAAGCTATATAGGTTTTGTTCAACCTTGTGTCCCCCCCAAGTTGATTATTTCTTAGGAAGTTCCTAGGTTTTCCTCCCTAGGCTCTAATAAGAAGAAATGCACTCGTTATTTACACGCCACAAAAATACCTCTCATCCTCATAATTTGGACCCCCACTATTTTTTTTGTTGACGTATTGACCTTAAAAATAAATCCACTACCTCCAAATCTGGTAAGAAGTGGAAAATCTAAAAACCCTCCCCATTAGCCAAGAATCCCAAGATAGCCATTCATGAGGTCATTAGTGAAGAAGAGGAAAATGGTGGAGATTAGGGCAACAAAAATGGGAGTAATTTGAGATGCTCAAATAGTCTAGCGAGACACTCAGTTGGTAAAGGAAAAATTAATCATTTGGTTGACTATGATTTGGAGGAGGAAGATGCAGATGGGAGTGAAATAAATCCAAAGGAAGAAGGGGGATGAAGATGCTATAGGTGAAGGGGGGATGTTGGAATGGTGGAACGTTCTGATAAGTCCACTAGTGAGAGCTCAACCACATCTCGAATAACACCAAAATGAGCATGTAGAGGCCTCTCTCAAGATTTCATGCCTGAGGAGGAGGAAACAAATAAGACTAGTGATGAGGGTACTTGCAGGAAGTTCAAAGCCACTGCCAAAGAGCTAGAAATATTGAAAACAAGGTCCTAGTGATGGAGAAGAAGTTGATCAACATCTCTAAATTCATTTTGCATGTTATGCACAGTTTTGTGACCTCACTATACCTCATGTAAAAGAAAGTCATGGGAAAACAAGTAGAGAACAAGGTAAATTATAAGGAACTTTTCAATTTCCTAAAAGAGGATTAGAGTGATGTGCTCCATTAGACTCCAAATGATCTTTCTAGATGTGGGCATAATATGTTTAAAAATATCAATGGCTTTTAGGGGTTTACTAGTGTAAAATAAGGAAAGATGAGAAATGTAGATTTCTCTCCCTTTCCCTAATGCACACTCTAAGGGAAGATGACCCAATAGGCTCAAGTATGAATTAATTACTAAATGAGTCAATGATCCTCCACAATAATAATTGGGGGAAGTTGGATATAAGGGGAAATGATATGATGATGCAAAATAGTGGTGCAAGGCACCAAGATCTTGATGTAAAAAGTTGCTAAGTATTGGTATTTTGGTATTTTAAAGTAATTTTAGATGTAATAAGGTCATTGAATACCATGAATAATGTTTTGGAAGTCAGTTTTGGTTTCTAGGAGTAATAGGTGGTTAAGTTGTCAATGTTGTCAATTTTGTAAATGTTGTCAAAATGGGAACGAGAAGGGTCATTAACAAAAATAAAGGAATTTGGGCAGTTAGAGAGTTCAAAATATAGTTAGGAACACTGTTACATGGAAAAATAAGCATTATAAAGTTGAAGAAAAAGTTTGGGAAGTTTGTAGTTGAAGAATTTTAACAAAATACCATGTTTCTGCATAATTTTTGTTGTTACCAATGGGTTGTACGACCCTACACATGATTTGTATGGTCTAAAACAGATTGAAAATGAAAGTGGCTTGAATATACTTTCCATATTGTATGGTTTTGTTCTATTTAATTTATTTTTGTGCATTATACATTCTTTTCTTTGCCAACAGGTTTGACACCCTATTTTTGAGGGCTTGAGTGTAAAAAAATGTTTGTGACCCATTCCACCAATGAAAATGCTTGATAATTGGTGGAATGGAGTTAGATAGGAGTTATTTTGAGTTTATGGTGTTTTCAGGAGTAGTTTAGGAGGATTTGTGCAAATGGTTTGATTCTCTAGGTTGAAAACCTTATGCTTTTGGGTATAGAATGTGCATAGGAGTGAGGATTTGGTAAAAAACTCTTGGGGAATTGTTGGTGACGGTTGAAAATATTGGGCTAAACCTTATTAAACATTTTTGAGCCATTGGAATTAAATATTTGGATCTGTTCCTTCAAAACCTAGTTGTGATTCATCCAAAAAATCCTAATTAAGCCTCTTTTCAAGTGGGGTAGTCAATTTTAGGCCTTTGTTTTACAAAACACCCTTTTATTTATTTGAGATATGTTCTGTAAGAGGCTAAGGGTACTCAAAAAAATATTTAGGTTGTGGTTTTTATTTTTTCTTTGAAATATTCTCAAAACACTCAATTTTTTGTACTAATTAGGCCTCATGCAGTATTTCTAGTCAATTATTGGGTGTGATGTTCCAAAACAATCCTATCCAAGTTTTTAAAATGATAATAGGGGTATAAATGGTATCTCAAAAGGTTATCATATTTTCAAGGTTTTGAATTCCATGCAAGTTATGCCAAGAGATACCCATTTTGAAGTGCTACTAAGAAGACTAAGCTTTAGGAAGTGAAAACCACCAAGTAAAGGTTTGAAAATTGCATTTGAAGTTTGGAAGACACAAAAGTTGTGAATTATGGTATAAATATTCTAACACCTACCTTCCTCTGCATCAATTGGTACCAGAGCATAGGTTTGACTTGTAAGAGCCAAGTTTGATACTTGTGTTGAAGACATACCAAAATGCCTCCAAAGGGTAGTACAACCCTTGATAGGGAATTGAGGTTGATGAAGGAATCTCGGTATATTATTTTGGCTATACTTGAAATACTATAAATAAATTGACAAAGAGGTAAGGTCACTGGAGAGGAGAGTGATAGAGAGGAAGAGGAAGAGGGTGATAATGAAAACCCTACAAGAGGATCTCATGAGGAAGACATGGATCCTGAGGGTGTGAGGATGGAAAGACTCTTGAAACCAGTCAAAGGAATTGATCACAAGAATAAACTGGACTTACCCATGTATGGAGGAAGGCTCGATGGAGAGGAACTCCTATATTGGATAGGGACATTAGAAAATCATTTTGAGAGTGAAGATGTACCAGAAGACCAAAAGGTGAATGTTGAAAAATCAAGATTGAAGGGACATGCTCTACTTTGATGGGATTTTGTGAAGACTTAAAGGAGGAGAAAGGGGAAACCTAAGATAACCTCTTGGGATGGGATGGTGGAAAAAATCAAGAAGAAGTTCCTACCAAGTGATTACAACACAGGGGGGCTTCACTTAATGAACTTTAATCATAGAACGTGCGTTCATGACATATAGTTAAAGAATCACCCAATTTTCAAAAAATATTGCCCCAAACTCCTTTTTGTCACCCCCTCCAATACCCACCAAGTACCCCCCATACTTATTTTCCTATATTAACCCCCCTCTGCCCTATTTAGACAATATATTTCTCCCTTTTTTGCCCATTTTAAACCCCCCAATATGAATGCACATGGTAATGTATTTCCCCTTTAGTGAAGAACTCATGCTACAATATCCAGATGTACAAAAGGTTGTAAAATCTAAAGAAAAAGGAGATGGATGTGCAATCATATACAAAGGAATTCTATAAGTTGAGTATAAGGATAGGACGTGAAGAAGATGATGAATAAATGGTGGCAAGATATCTCAATGGCTTGAGGTATAACATCCAAGATGAGTTATGTTTAACTACACCAAGGACGGTGGAGGAATGTTACAAGTTAGGAATCAAGGCTCAAGAGAAGATAAAAAGGAGAAAAGAGCAGCAAGGTAGATGCAGAGGAAGCACTACTAGAATAAGAGGTTCATTTTCTACTCCAAGGAAGTCCTATGAGAGCCAAAAAGATACTACAAGAAAGGTACAAGAACAATTTTTTTATTAGAGAGGTGGGTTTAGAGGAGCTAGATTAGGCTTTAGAGGCTTATTTGGTGGTCAAGGAAGAGGCTCAAATACATTCTTAGGAAGGTGCTATCAATGTAATAAATTTGGACACCAAGCATGATAGTTTAATGAAGGAAAATCATCTACTTTACATGGAGGAGAAAGAAGGAATCAATTGGTACAAGAAGAGGATAATGAAAGTGTAAACCTTAAATCATAGCATGTTGCTCCAAAGGTTGGTGAATAATTGAGATGGATGATAAATTGAAGTTTCCTAATATACCACATGATACTCCCTACAAAGTTTCTTTTTTGAATTAAGGTAAAAATATGTTGGTCAATGAACCAACTTGGGTGGAGTTTAATATAGGAGGATATAAGGACAGAATCCTTTGTGGTATTTTTCCAATGGACGTGTGTCATTTTCTTCTAGGGAGACCTTGGAAATTCAATATACATGCTTTGTATGATGGTAGAAGAATTATAACCAATTGCTACACCTTGGCCCTTTTGTCAATGGAGACTCAACCTTTGTTTAAGATCCATCCACTTTCTTCCAATGTACATAAATTCATCATAAACACCATTGAGTACTTCATGAATCTGATTGTAGTTGTTCCCCTAACACATGTTACCAATAAATAGATAACCATGTTTAGCCTTAATTAAATTATTTGTTCCTATTGTATTTCCATCTTCATTATCATAGATAATGGGCATCCTTTTAGAACTTAGAATTTTTATGATCTTTGTGACAAAATTCCATATCCAACATCATTTTCCACACCATACTATCCCCAAGCTAATGATAAAGTTGAGGTATCTAAAAAAACCAAATTGAAAATCCTTAAAAAGATAATTATGAAGTTGGTCATGATTGGCGCATCCAACTCAACCCCACTTTGTGGACATATCACACGAGTGTCCATGCTCCTCCAGGTGTCACACCATAGTTCCATGTCTATGGATCAGTAGTCATCTTACCCATGTAGGTTGAGATACCTTGACTGAGGGTTTCCTTACATAATGTTATCAATGATGAATACACAGTGTCTAACATTAAAGAGATAGAGTTTCCAGATGAAAAATACCAAAATGTTTTTAATCTCCTCTGAGCCTATTGAAAATGTATGTATTGAAGCTACAATCTCAAAGTTAGGCCATAAAATTTAGAGATTGGTGATCTTGTTCTAAAAAGGAATCCACAAAGTCAACAAGACAAAGAAAAGAAGGTAAAGTTTGAACCCAACTGGTTTTTTCCATACATCATCATTGCAACATATGGATCATGAGGATTTCAATTAGCTACCCTCAAAGGTGAATCCCTTGATAATTATATCAACAAATTGCACCTTTGAAAGTTCTACACCTAAGCCTTTCAAAGTACCCCTTTAGCATAAAAAATACAAAAAAACAAAGTATAGAGAAATACTTTTATGTTGATGAAAACCACTTTAGTGGTCTCTTGAGCAAGTACCATCGTGAAAACTAGGAAAATGGTGCCATGTATAGTGACTTTTATCCTCCCTCCTTTGTGAATGTACTAGATCATCCCATCCCACATCCACCTTTATATATCATAGATAAGCTTTTCATTTCTACCATGGCTAGCCATTTCTTCACATTCAAATAATCCTAAGCTTCCTCGAAAATTGTCCTATAAAATTTCAAAAAAAAAAAAACCTTTACAAATTCATAAAATATCCAAAAATTATCTGTTAAATTTGTGAGATATAACCTCATATTTATTTATTCAAAGAACACATTTTTATATTTAGAAAATCTTAATTGTTAATAAAAATTTAAATACTAACTATTAAACCAAGAGTCATTTAACAACAAATAATATTTGTAAGATTGAAATTGACCATGAAGAACTTCTCCATAATTTATATTTGTGTAATCTATTTAATAAAGTATATCTTACGATTGAAAGAAAAACCCTTCTTCTGTAGGGAGTCCATTTTGTTAGAATTACCTTATCTATTGGTCAAGACGCTAAGAATTTGAGCCATGGACACACCAATAAAACTATTATCAGACAAAAGGTAGGCAAATTATGTGGGAATCATCACAGAAAGGTGAAATCAAGAGACAGTTAAGCTTCAGAATCGTCAGAAGGATTTTGGGCCCAAGTTTTATTCACACGGACCATAGATATCAGGTAGACACTGATGTACCTGCAGGATGTTTTGCTTCACTATTGATCTTAGACCAAAAATTCCTTGGAGACCTACACAATGTCATTATTAATATTGATGGAGACTTAACCATTCTGTATTCTGATAAATAGTAGATCAAGATGGGATAAATTTGGATGATTTTGTATAGTGGTTCTCTTCTTGTGACTCTATAACCCTCATACTAATTATGCACTACTTAGCAACAATGTTCAATAATGTTTTGGATGTCTATGCAAAGATCAAAATGTGCCATTGACCATATTTTTTAATTAATAAAAAAAAAAAAATAGTTATATTCTTATTTATTCTATTTTAAAATTAATTAAGAAATATAATCCAGAGTGCATTTAATCCTTATATAGACAATTCAAACTTTGACTTCAATTTTTTTTCTCGTACTTAAATAGAAAATGTCATACAAAGGTTAAAAAAACAAACAAACATAGAAAGGGTGTTAGGAATAGGATGAATAGGTAAGTGAATAATCTACTCTTGTTTATGGATTGAGGAATGCAATGGCCTTTGTGATTGATTGATTCCTCATTCCAATCAAGCATATATATTATTCAAAGGGTTAGCAACTTGGAGGATCATGACTCTTCATGATGTCTATTAATTACTAACTAATATGATTAGTTTACTTAACATCTCTTAACTGGTCATCTCTAGACAAGATCGATCTGCATAGGAGGAGTTTCTAGAATAATAAACATAATTAACTATTAAGAGTGATTTATATTAACATTACAGTCCAGATTATAATATGATTGTAATGCTAATGCAGAGCATTACATAACTGATATAATTATATTTAATTGTAATTATATTAGACATTAAATCTGATTGAAACTATATTTCAACACTCCCTCTTAGTAAAATAAGATTTAAGTCAAACTCTCAGTCATGACAATTTAAAACCAACAACTCAATGTTGTCTAGCCATGAACATAATATTTGATACAGTCTGGAACACATCATGACAATTTGAAACCAACAACTTAATGTTGTCT
>MU225137.1:1252330-1263832 GCA_018584345.1 Thuja plicata
CCCCCCCCCCCCCCTCTCAGTGGTGATTGTATTCCAACAACTTGTACTCTTTTTGTCATCCACATTACCTACCCAACCCACATCAGTAAATGCACTCAATATAAAATCATCATCCATTCCATACCATAACTATAATCAATTGTTCCTTTCAAGTATCTAAATATCCTCTTAATAGAAACAACATGTGATTCCTTCAGTTCTACTTGAAATCTAGTAATAATGAAAACAACATTCATAATATCTAGTCTAGTTTGTGTCAAATATAGTAGCCCACCGATCATAGATTTGTATCTTGTCTGGTTAGAATTAGGTATATCATCAATTTTTGTCAACTTGAAACCAATAATAATAAGAGTACCAATAGGTTTTGAATCATCCATACCAAATTTATTCAATAATTCTTGCACATACTTATACTGAGATAATAAAATACCTTTATTAGTTTGTGTAATTTATAGGCCAATAAAGAATTTCATCTCACCTATCATAGACATCTCAAACTCTTTTTGCATCTCATCAGAAAATTCTTTACTCAAATTTTCATTTCCACCAAAAATAATATCATCCACAAAGACTTCAACAATTAAAATTTTATCATGATCAATTTTGAATTACAAATTAATATCAAAAATACCTTTACTACAATCAAGTGTCAGTAAATACTTATCCAATCTTTCATACCAGGCTCTAGGTGCTTGTTTCAATCTGTAAAGTGCTTTCTTCAATCAGAAAACCATGTCATCTTCATCGGTAAAAGTAAAACCATCAGGATGCTTAATGTAAACTTCCTCTTCCAATTCTCCATTAAATAATAAATACTTAACATCCATTTGATATACCTCAAAATATTTGTAAGTAGCATATGCAAGAAACATCCTAACAACTTCAATTCTAGCAATAGGAGAAAAGGTCTCCTCAAAGCCAATACCTTCCATTTGTGGGTATCCCTTGAAAACAAGTCTAGCTTTGTTCCAAACCACTTCACCATCTTCATTCAATTTTCTTATGAATACCCATTTAGTATTGATCACATTCTTGTCTTTAGGTCTAGGAACAAGGATCCATCTTATTCTTCTCAATCTATTCCAATTATTTTTCCATCGCTTAAACCCAACTTTCATCTTTACATGTTTCATCAACATCTTTAGGTTCAATCTTAGAAATCAAACAAATTTCATTTCTAACAATTCTTCCTCTAGTTTGAACACCATGATTCCTATCACCGATGATTTGATTTTTTGAATGATTTAACTTTACATACATGGGAGTCTTTGGATTTTATCTTGTAGTAGACTATTGTGTTTCCACTTCTTCCTCATTTACAAATTCTTCATTTTGTTCTATTTTTTCTTCTAATTATGTGCTTGCACAATCTGATTGTCTTCTTCATCATCTAATTCATATCTACAAGATCTGATCCATTTCTAATAATCCTCATAAACTCTAACATTTCACTGTCAATTAATTTCTTCAATCTCTAATTATGACATTTATATTATTTTATTTTTGTATAATAACCAAGAAATATTCCCTTATCACATCTAGGATCAAATTTTCATAGGTCTTCATCTCTTCTGATATAGCATTTTATTCCAAATATTTTAAAGTACTCCACTCTAGGAATATGACCATACCAAAGTTCATAATGTGTCTTACCGGTTCCTTGCTTGATCTGAACTTGGTTCAATGTATATATTGCAGTGCTAACAACTTCTCTCCAATAGATATCCAAAACTTCTCCTTCAATTATCATAGTTCTAGCAGTGTCTAGAATATTTCTAGTTATTCTCTCTACAATGTCATTCTATTGTGGGATTCACAGAGCAGACATCTATCTCTTTATTTCATGAAATTGACCATGAAGAACTTCTCTGTAATTTATATTTTTGTAATCTATTTAATAAAGTATATCTTAGGACTAAAAGAAAAAACCATTCTTCTTCTCTAGGGAGTTTGTTTTGTTAGAATTGCCTTATCTATTGGTCAAGACGCCAAGAATTTGAGCCATGGACACACCAATAAACCTATTATAAAGGACTTGTAGGTTTTTTAGCTTCAATATTAATTGCAAGGGAGAAGAAAGTAGTGGTATAAGAAATATGTCTAATGCTCTTAGACCAAAAATTTCTTGGATACCTACACAATGTCATTATTAATATTGATGGATACTTAACCATTCTCCATTCTTGCCATTATTCTCTGGTGATGAGGGCAGGAGAAGGACTTCCCATTTTCCTTGCTTGAATGAGTTGGTGGATATGCTATGATGGTCTAGCTAGGAGGTATCCCATTTTACAAGGATGGGAACATAAACCCAGTATTTAAGAATAATTATCATAAGGAGAAGCTTGAATTTTGTTAAAAGAATAGTGGGCATCACGAAGGTGCTAGGAGATATTATTGGAGCAACCTTAAACAAAACAAAATATTGTGTTGTTAAGTATAAGTATGATGAGAAAATTGATGGTTTAGGTAGTGCCTCATCTTATAAGGAGGATGAAACAAAGGATGAAGAAGATGATAGAGAAAGTAGGGAGATTGAGACCTATATCTGTAATTGGAGCACCACAAGGTATATTTGGAGCAGCCCAAGCATCTTGTCTGGAAGAAGGATCCTCCTATATCATAGTCTTGGATGTGGGACCTTCCACAAGAGCATGATAAACATCAACTTCCCTTTTGCATGCAAAAAGAGATATGTGTTTCTCATTATGTAGGAAATCCAACCGAGCCCGAGAAAAGAACAAACAAGTCTTCAACTGAGCGAACAAAATTAGTTACCGAGCACTTTACCGAGAAGCCCCCAACAAGCTACCAAACTAAAGAAAACATATTTTTGGTTGATCAGGATTGCCAAGAACCCAAGATGCTCCTGCATCATACACCTGTGGTTGAAAGAAATGGTTCTCCAAATCATGTTTCATGTCTAACCTGAATTGAATCCAACTCAGATTGAGAAATCCAAGATGATTCCTCAATCAGTTTATTCTTCCATTTTATTAGATACTCCATGTAATTCTTTCCTCTTGTACTTATGCCAACTCTATGTTTCAAAATTTTATCAACTTCTTCAATCTATTTCTTAGGATAATCACTTGGTACTGTCACTTCTTCATCAAGTTCATGATATTCATACAAATCTAAAATATTGAATATAGGTGATATATCAATGTCCTCAGGCAATTCTACTTCATATGCATTTCCACTGTCAAATCTTCTCAATATCTTACAAGGACCAAATTTCTTCATTTTCAATTTACCACATGTTCCCATAGGAAATCTACCTTTCTTCAAATGAACCATAACTACATCACCAACTTCAAAAGTCTTATGTCTTCTTGATCTATCTGCACTATCCTTGTATTTATGCTTACTTTTCTCCAACTTATGTTTTACATTTTCATGCAATGTCTTCATAAACTCATAAAATTTCTCTCCTTCATCACTTCTCTTCTCTTCTCCAGCAATATCTCTCAAGTCTGATATACCTCTCAGTTGTGTTCCTTGAACAATCTCAAAAGGTGTATTTCGATTACTTCTATTCATCTAACTATTATATGCAAACTCTCTTTGTGCTAACATTGAATCCCAGTTACTCAGTGTGTCTCCAACTAAGCATCTCAATAGGTTACCTAAAATTAAGTTCACAACCTTTGTTTTTCCATTAGTTTGTGAATGAAATTTAGAACTATATTTCAACTTGGTGTCCATCTTCTTCCAAAGTGTTTTCCAAAAATAGATAACAAACTTACTGCCTCGGTTAGAGATGATACTCTTCGGTAATCCATGCAATATGATAATATCCTTAAAGAAAAGATTTGCTATGTGTATTGCATCTGATGTTTTCTTACGTGGTATGGAATGTCTCATCGTAGAAAATCTATCTGAAACAACAAATATTGGATCATTACCTCTTGTTGTCCTCAGTAAGCCAAGAACAAAATCCATACTGATATCACTCCAAGGTTTCTCAGGAACAGTAATTGGTGTATAAAAACCAGTATTCTGACTACTCCCTTTGCAACTTGACAAACTCCACAACTTTTCACAAATTTATGAACATCCTTATACAATTGAGGCCAAAAATACCTTTCCTTAAGAAAACTCAATGTCTTATCAATACCAAAATGTCCAACCAATCCACTACTATGTTTTTCCTTGATCAGATTAGTTCTCATTGATCCTCTCGGTATACACAACTGAATACCCTTGAACAACATATCTTCTTGAATGAAATAGTCTTCATACTTACTTGATTGATTTGGTTTGGAATAGATGCTCTGCACACTCTCCACTGCTCAAAAAATCAGGGTCATTTTCATACAAATTCTTCATATCATCGAAACCAAGAACCTCAATTCTCATTTCAGTCAACAAAGATCTTATTCTACTCAATGCATCAACAACTCGATTAGAAATTCCACTTTTATGCTTTATCACAAATGTGAAACTCTACAAATAATCTACCCATTTCATATGTCTCTGATTCAACTTATTCTGATTACCCAAAAATGGTAAAGCCTTATGATCAGTATACAACACAAATTAACTTGACATCAAATAATGTTTGCATTTCTTTAGAGCTTGAACAATAGCATATAATTCTTGATCATAGACAAAATATTTCCTTTCAGCATCATTCAACTTTTCACTAAAGAAAGCAAAAGATTTACCTTCTTGAGTCAACACGGCTCCTATGGCACTTCCACTTGCATCAAATTCAACTTGAAATACCTTATTGAAATCAGGTAAGGCTAACACAGGTAATTCAACAACCTTTTGTTTCAAAGTCTCAAAACTCTTATTAGCTCTATGTTTCCATTTGAATTATCTTTTGTCTCCCCTCATTGCCTCAATCATAGTATTACAAACAAAACTGAAATTTTTGATGAATTTTTTGTAAAAAAATGCCAATCCATGAAATGATCTTACCTCATTGACATTCTTAGATGCAGGCTAGCTAAGTATAGCTTCAACTTTCTCAAGATCCATCTTCAAACCATCATCTGAAATCACAAAACCTAAATACACAAGTTCTTCTTTCAGGAAGGAACACTTTTTCAAATTTATTAGCAACTTTTCCTCTTTCAATCTCTGCAACACTTGTCTTATATGCATCAAATACTCTTCTCTAGTCTTATTGAATATCAGAATATCATCCAAGTATACAATCACACATTTATTCAAGAATTTCTTCAAAACTTCATTCATTAATCACATAAATGTACTCGGTGCATTAGTTAAACCAAAAGGCATAACCAACCACTCATACAAACCTTCTTTTGTCTTGAAAGCAGTCTTCCATTCATCACCTTCTCTGATTCTAATATGATGATATCCACTCTTCAAATCAATTTTGCTAAAATATTTTTCTCCACTCAAACAATCCAGTATATCATCCATCCTCAGTATAGGAAACCTATACTTAACTGTTATCTTGTTGATTGCTCTTGGATTAGTGCACATTCGTCATTCTCCATTCTTCTTAGGTGCTAACATTGCTGGTACTACACATGGACTCAAACTTTCTCTGACCAAACCCTTGTTCAACAAATCATGAATTTCTCAGTTGAGTTCCTCATTTTCAGTTGGTGTTAATTTGTGTGGTGCCTTATTTGGAAAACTTGCTCCATGAATCAAATCCATACAGTGACTAATATCTCTCATCGGTGGCAAACCATCAGGAACATTATCTGAAATTATCTCCTTGTACTCGATCAGCAATTTATCAACCTTTGAAGGAACTTCATCTTCTATTTTCTTACTCTGTTTGTTAGGAATCAAAGCATAAAAAATATCATTCCTTTTGAAATCCTTAACAAACTTTCTACCATCCATCAAACAAACTTTCACAGATGTACATATCTCATCAACAAATTCTTCAATCAAAGGTAACAAGATTTTCTTCTTACCATCAACCCAAATAGTATATCTATTCACTCTTCCATCATGTATATCATCTCTATCATATTTCCAAGGTCTACCCAATGAAATATGACATCAATCCATTGGCATAATATCACACAACACCTTATCATAATACTTTCCAATTTCTAGATTCACAAAACATTATTCACTCACCATTAGTGTATGCTCATCCTTGATCCATGAAATATGATAGGGATTTAGGTGCTTCATTCTTTCTAACTGCAACTTTGTGACCATCTCCTCATATTCCATATTCTCCGAGCTTCCACAATCAACATTTACTTTCCAAACTTTGTTTGCAACTCTACATCTGGTCTTGAACAAACTTTTCCTTATAGGATCTTTCTTACCTTTCTCACTCCAAAGTATCCTTTTGATCATTATATTTCCTTCCTTCTCAGGTTCATTTGGTGACTCCTTTTACACCAAAGCAGTGAGCTGCTACTACCAAATTTCTTTCTTGCATGTGTACACTCAAAAGATCTATGTACTTCTTCACCACAATTGTAACAAGTTCCTTGGAACCCTCTTTTGTTATATCCACCTCGGGAGTAGTTTCCTCTTCCTCAGAATGAACTTCCACCTTTCCATTCAGTCTTTCCTTTGTCTGGATATGTATCTGGAGTTGTCTTGTCTGGTTTAGATCTACTATTTTCACCATGAGATCTACCTCTTCCTCTATGGAATCTACCACATCTACCTGTTTTCCTTTGTTCATATCTTTTGTTCAATTTATCCTCAGCTTTTAGGGAAATTGATATGCCTCTTCAATGCTCTCCATCTTTACCAAGCTGATCTCATCTTATATATAAATTCTTAATCCATTTAGATACCTTGTTATTATTTCCACCTCATCTTCAACATGTCTAGATCTGATGTCTAATCTTTAAAATTCCTCAGTGTAATCTTTCACCGAGCTATCTTTCTACTTCAAAATTTTCATTATGCTTGCTAGCTTAATCTGGTAATTACAAGACAGAAACTTGCCTTTCAATTTGTTTATCATTTTATCCCATACCTTGATTTTTTCTTTACCTTTCTTGTTTTAATCCAATTGCAAATGCTCTCACCACAAGGATGCATGACCTTTCAACTTTGTACTTTCAATCTTAACTTTCTTCTCCTCTGATACATTTCTGTACTCAAAGTATTTCTCCATCTCAATTATCTAGTCTATCAATTCATCATAATCCAACTTTCCACTATACTCAGGAGGATTAAACTGAGGTGTGGACTTCAAACTTGTCAAATCTCGCGAGAATATCTCTTCTTCCTGATCCATCATAGGTGTAAGTGCAACTTTCCCTTGCACTTCTTCAACTTCATCATCACTAACATCTTCAAGATGTCTTCCTCTGTGTGGGGCTGTCTCAACATCTTCCAATCTTGCAGCAATTTTCTAAGCATATCAGCTAGACCTAGATCTACATTTCCTCTCCCATGAACCATCTTGAAACCCTTTGCAATTGTAGGTCAGATCGCAATATGCTACCCCACAAAATATCAACCAACTGGGGTTAGGGCTTACAAGAAGGAATCTATATCTCACCTTCGCTCTGATATCACTTGACGCAACGAGGGATAGTAACCAAGGCCAAAGGCACTCCCAACTACCAAACCTCCTCGCAGAACAACACATGGAAGAAACAACACAACAAGTGAGAGAAGGAACAACAAAACTTCCTATTATTTCATCAAACTTATTACATGTCAGGCTTTAAGGCCTTCCCAGATTTTCATTCAGATGTTTACAAAATAATCTTCATACATGTGAGGTCACAGATCCACGATCTGAATTTTCTAACACTATGTTCTATTCCCAAAAATTTACTGCTAATCAAAGAACAGAAAACCAAATATATACAAGAGTCCACCAAAGAGGTCGGCACTCATATCCTAAAGATCGAACATACAAAACAACAATGGCTCAGATTTAGGTCCACACACATCCCAATGAGAGATCCCAACATTAATTACGCTACAAAAATTTAAATGCAGAATTTGGTCAAAAGATCCAACATCAAATACATAACTTGGTAAGAAATCCAATCGAGCATAGAGACCATTTGGTGAAAACCCACCGAGGAGCCAAACATTGTCAAGACCTGTCGATAAAGAAAAACATAAATAAGTAACCGAGCCTAAGAAAAGAACAAATAAGTCTTCAACTAAGCGAACAAAAGTAGTTACTGAGCACTTTACCGATCAGCCCCCAACAAGCTACCAAACCAAAGAAAACATATTTTTGGTTGATCAAGATTTCCAAGAACCCAAGATGCTCCTGTATCACATCTTGAAATGCAAGAAAGTATTATTCACTCCGTGTTACTAGTAAATAGAAGAAAGAAGGAAGATAATAACATGAGATATCACACATTAATGTAACTTTGTAAACTTCGTGAAAGCTACCCAAATTAGATCCATGAATGCAAGGTATAAGATCTAAACACCAAAGCAAAAGTAGAAATGTCATGCATTGGATTCACCAAAAATGTACAATAAAGAAAGGTAAGAAAGGTAAATTACTCCTCCTTTCCTTAATGCACAATCGAAAGGAAGATGACCTAATAGGCTCAAGTAGGACTCAAGTGCTGAATGAGTGAATGATTATTCATCATAATGAATTGGGGGAAGTTGGATATAACGGGAAATGATATGATGGTGTAAAATAGGAGGATAAATAAGAAAAAATAACAAGTTACAAAAAATATAGACCAATGGAAAAATGACAGACAACTGCAATGGCCTGAAACTAAGACCAAAAAGTTGTACCAAGTTAGCAGTCCAAATATGGGGTGGACTTGATGATCATATTTTTCCATTAGTATGCAAAGGAAATAGTTTTTGAACCGTCGGTAACATGATCACCGAAAGACAGGTTACAATGTAAACCGACAGGGCAGCTAACAATGTAAACCGACAGACAAGTTCATAGAGGAACCTGACAGATGAGTTCACAATGAACATTGACAGTCAGTCTACAGAGCAACCCGAGCACCAGTCTACCGAGAGACAACTTTATTCTGAGAAATGTGGATCTGAGTTACACGTTAGATAAAACACTTAAGTTTTATATTTAGCTTTAAAGCTTATCTTTAAATCCATTTCTTGAGGGACAAGTAAAGCAAATGTAATTGTTTTAATCAGTCTAACTGATTGAAAACATGCAAACTAGGAGATCAAGGTCAAGTTGTAAACCTTTGATCATAGATTTTTCATAGTTAAGCATGAAACCTATTTAGGTCAATTCAATGTATAAATAGATGTGTAATCAATCAGAACAAAATGATGTGATGATGATTGTAGCCGCGGAGACATCTATGGATCAGATACAAAGTTTCATGTAGAAGGACAACAAAAGATGAAATCAGTTACAAAGAACAAGATTCAAGGCTACCGAGAAGAATAGAGGTATTAATCAATCACTATAGGTGATACATCATATTGTAAACTTTAAAGGATCTGTACTTAGCAATTCAGGATTGCATATACTCAGGTCAATAAGTATTTTTGACTACATTCTAACAAGTGTAGAAAATAGAAGAAATCCTTTAAGAAGGTGGATTTAACAATCCTTTTGGAAATCTCTTAACTGGGTGCACACTAAACAGTGTTGCTAAAGCTCTTAACAGAGTAGACCTTAACAAGTCTAAACATGTTACTCCTAACAGGGTAATATCATCAGAAGTGAGCAAACTTGTAAGCCTTAACCGACCCCTTCCATTCTGCAGATAGTGAAGTTTTGTGGGTTTCATCCCCACCGTAGTTTTTACCTTCTAATAGGGGTTTTCTGTGTTACCAAATCTTGTGTCATGTGTCATTACATTTCATGAATGTTTCTATGAATGTTTACATGCAAATTAAGTTTATGAATTGATATTACATGCATAAAGATAGAATAGCATGTATGGTTGGTAATGCAAGGAATTGATTACACAAAGGATTAAGGTTAAGTGATAAAAATTTTAAGGGTATTGATTCACCCCTCCCCTCTCAGTACACACCATTCCATTATTCCAACAGGACTTGTATGGTGCAGAAAGCCCTAGTCATTTTATTCCCAAGAACAAATAACCTAAGGTCATGTGTTCCCAGTAACTTTTCTTGAAACTAGATGCAATCTTTCCATTAGATCCTCCACTTTTAAAATTAAGTCTCGATGGATCTACCACCTGTTCTTGCACACAAAAAAGATGAGAAATAATTTTGGATAGATGGTTTTTCCTTGGTCAAACACTTGTTTGAAATAAACCTTAAAATGAAATAAAGTAAATGAGAGTGTGTTATCATATAGTAGAGGATAGATATGAAGAATGGAGTATGTCATACCTTGGAAATGAAAATGCCTCTTTGAATGTGATCAAATATGTTGATGTAATAGCTTTGACTTAACAAATAAAACCCAAAAAAAATCATGAAAGACAAAACCTTGTGTAATGGATGTTATAGCTTTCCATAATGCTTGATTCAGATGAAGAAAAAATATTTGGATGAATGTAAATGTATGTGTATTTCCTTCCTTAATAAAAGACTCATTTGCTTAAACCTTCAATGAGGGAAAGAAGCTTGATCCATGGAGAAGAACACCTTGAATACTTGAGAAGAAGTCTAGATATTGAATGCTTGCCTTGATTGCTTGAACTTGATCATGAATGTTGATCCTTACTCGCAGTTACCAAAATGAGGAGAGATAGGGTGTTTATATACCTCTCGCAACATCTTGGGGCTTAAAGCTTGGGAGGACCAAGTGCAAATCCAAATACCCCACTAAATTACCAAGGCAGGGCCTCGATTCCAATTTTAGCCCAAACTTCGGGGAACTGAATGCCTTGGACGTTATGTTTCTAGGAACACAATGCCCTAGGCATTATGTTCCTAGGAACACAATGCCCTAGGCATTATGTTCCTAGGAACACAATGCCCTAGGCATTATTCTCCTAGGAACACAATACCCTAGGCATTGTGTTCCATCTAATTGGGACTCAAATCATAACCACGGATCCCAAATAACCAGGGGATGTTGGATTACAAGGAACAACTAATTTTGAGGTCAGGAAGGCCACAAATGGTAACATAGGGCCTAGGTGATGAAATAAATGTTTGGATTGGAGAAATAATAGAGAAGCACACTTAGAAATGATGGCTTACCTTAATTTAAACAAGATTGAATTGATAGAGGACTTCTATTTGAATTTAGGTGTCCATTAAGTGTCATATGAAGTCCTAATATGAAAAGACACTAAGGTGGATGCTAAACAATCATTAAATTTTACACAACAATAGGGTGTTTACAATTATATCAGTACAACTGGTATGACTTTATTGGGTTTTGGTATTATACTCAACTACGATTCTTGTGGTAAGACTTCATTTGGTTTTGATATTAAACTAGATTGTGCTTAGATTTTGGTAGATTATGGTTTATGATGTTGTACTTCGTTATGGTTTTTGATGTTAATGTGTAACTGTTAAAGTGTTGTTAATATTATGCTTTTAATGGTTTATCCACCTTTAGACTATTTGATTTGAAGAGATGACAACCTAATTTTGTTGTCATTAATATATATATATATA
>MU225137.1:1263895-1292410 GCA_018584345.1 Thuja plicata
TATATATATATAAATAAATAAAATAATTCTAATAAACATAGTTACTTTTAATTCATTCTTATTTAGAGTCTAATGACCAAGATCCCTTTTTAATAGTTTCTAATATACATTGTATATCAACAAACAAAATATTTTCACTATTATTTAAAATGAATCATATTTTATCTTCTTTTATTTTCAACACCATTTTTTTTTATTTCGTATAATAAAAAGGGACAATTTTACATTTTAGTTACATTAAATTATTTGCTTCTTTCACACACATACAAACAACCTTAAAAACTCAATTATTTAAAAATTATGAATTAATAGTATTGCTTTGATAAATAAAACCTTGTTCCATTAACCTTGGCCCACTTTTTTATTCAACCAATTCTATAGTCCATTATTGGACTATTAATGTACTTAGCATGTTCTATTAGATATTACGGCTCAAAGTTTTCATAAATTGCACAAATATCTACACAAACATCTTTAATAAAAGAAAATTATAATAGAAGGAACAAAACATTAAAAATAGGGTTAAGGAGGTTTCCTAATTATATTTCCTTAAAATTAACACGAAAGATACTAATCTTTAATAGATGCCATTTAGACATTAGGGATGAAAGGATAATCCATGCACGACCCTCATAAAAGGAAGTCTTGAGAAACATATGTTTTGTGAGAAAATTAGAGATAAGAAGGCGCTATTATAATCTCACCTCCCATCTTTAAAACATTTTTTATTCTTGAAATGTTAACAAATTTTCTAAAATATATGTAATTCAAAATATTCACACACACACACACACATTTAAAAATGTAAGTATATCTCAAGAAGAACTAGAATTTAAGAGTAATTACATTTTATGCATTTTAATATAAAATATAATTATAGTTAAACTTCAATCTAAGTGGCATATAATGTTCAAATTTAAAGTATTAATTATCTAGCCCAAGCATTCTAAAAAAAAATTCTAACTCCAAAAAGATCTCAATGGGTGAGGTCTTCAAAAGCTTAGAGAGGAGAGATTACATTTCAGGGGCATGGATTCATAGGAAACACTCACTAATTAGTGAAGAGGACAAAGATACTAGGGAGGAGAGTAGTAAAAATGAAAGTAATTTGAGATGATCTCACAGATTGGCGAGTCGCTTGGCTGAGAAAGGTAAAAGAAAATAGGTGGTTGGTTATGATTCTGAGGAGGAAGAAGACAAATATTGGAGTGGAAAATTTGATGAGAAAGAAGGGAAGGGAGAGGATTTTGAAGGGGAGGGAGTGATACTGAAATGATAGAAAGTTTGAATAAATCCACAAATGATATTTCTACTCACATCTCAGACAATACTAAAATTGAGCGGGTGGACCTCACCCAAGACGCCATGCCTAAGGAGGAGGAAGAAAACAAGACTAGTGTCAAAGAGACCTGCACCAATTGTAAAACAAGTGCTAGAGAGATGGAAATGTTCAAACCTAAGGTCCTCGAGATGGGGAAGAAGATGATCAATGTCTCCAAGTTTAGTCTTCATGTAATGCATAGCTTTGCTACCTCCCTCTGCCTTATGCAAAAGAAGGTCTTGGGTAAAGATGCAGAGAATGAACTATTTTAGGTTCCTAATTGAGGATTGGGGCTATGTGTTCATCAAGCTAGTTGTGAAATCAAGATTGTTGATCGTGTTTAATTTGTTTTTGTTTATTACTGTTATGGCTACTAGTTGCCCTTGGGGACATTTTGTCAAGACTCTTTTTGGTTTTGCTAGTTTACTGGACTATGGTTCCAAGGTTAAAACTCATGTAGCTTATAATGTGCTACTAGACTCATTATCATTTTTTATGTTAGTTTGCTTTTAATGTGTTGTTGATACTCTATTTATGATGGTCTTTTTGCCTCTGAGTTGGGTGTTTTAAAGGGACAACACCCTTGTTTTGCGTCCTATTAATATAAAAACAAGAGCTTAAAGAATATCAATAGAGATCAGAAAGGGAAGGACAAAGAAACCTTATGTGAGCTGGCTATATGTTAGGAGATCTAAAATAGTTTTAGCAAAAGTCAATTGGAAAATATATTTACCATAAAGGAAAGGATTTTCAAAGTCAATTCCATTATATTACTATTCCAATAGACTCTCTCTAACTAAAACTATGAATAATAGTCAACATGAAAAGAAAAAAATCATTAGATATAACAATTTCAATTTTAAAAAATCAAGAAAAAAAAATAATAAACTATTACTTTTTTCCTAATCAAATTGTTTTAAACTTACGTGTAAAATTTTTATATTTTAAAAAATAAACAATTTTTATTTTATACTAATTGAACAATTTTCTTCTTACATTTATATTTTCAAAATCCTATTTAAATATTAATCAACCTTTTAATTTTAATATAATTTTAAAACAAGATATTTTTCAATTCCTCCATATACTTGTATAACCATTTATATTCTCATTCCCTTTGTTTAATGCCCACATCATATATTTATTTTATTGTTTGTATGGACTTTATAATATGATTCATCTAATCTATGGAGAGTCTCCATCCAAATCCCTATTCCAAAGTATGAAATAAAATTAGTCACTTTCTTTTTCGTTTTATTTTTGTGCGGCCTTTCAATTTATTTTAGCCGCCAGAAACGTGAGATTAAGGCTATTGTTGTGGATATAAAAGGTATGGTGTTCATAGGTCCCGACTCCCATTTAATAAACTGCTTGTATGAAGTTTGAAATTTTGTTGAATTCTTTCAACTACCACTTTAATTGAAAGATATATTTTTTAATACAAATAATTATTAAGTTCAAAAATTATGATAATATCATAATTTTTTATTTTTGTCATTTGTACTTTAAAGTTTAAATCTATTGACATTAAGATGTTGTTATTGAAACTAAAATAAAATACTTTTTAAAAAGGTTAGATTTAGTTGTACATTAAATCATGGTTTGTTGATATGTTCATATGATTTCACATAATTTGTTACTTTTTGAATTGAATAGATATATTTTATTTAATTATTAGTAACCATAGTCAATACTAATAATTTGAAAGTGGCAACTAATAGTATCATACTATTAAACAAAATAGTCTTAAAATCTACAAATGTTATTTAAATTATTAGAACTTGTCTAAATATTAAATCACTCATTCTAGCAAATATATAATAGAATAAAAATAAAAACCACACCTTACACAAATTATGCAATATAATTTACAAAAAGTAAATATGCATATACAACTTTAAAAATTTATAATACCTTTAAAGAAAAAGTTTAAAAGTTAATTTTGTACTTTTTCTACAATGAATTTATGAATTCTTATTGTAGTGATAGTAAATGATAATAAAATTGTAATAATTTTTAAAAAGTATTTTAAAAAAGAGATAATTAAGATTTGTGTCTTTCTTAGTGCATCTTTTTATGAATTATTTGAACAATCTTCTTATAAATTAAAAAAAATCTAAACCTAAAAAATAATATGAAATGATCAGTCAAATCATTTTTAAATTATATTATAATTCAAAAGATCTAATAATTAATGATAATTAATAAAATAAAATTTAACTACTATAAAAGTGATAGATATCTAGGATTTCTTTGCAAGCTTAAAGCATTGCTTTATAAACTCAAAGCCAAAAAAAAAAAAAACAATTATGGATTATTTCATATAAACCTTGTTATAGATTATTATAGATTGTTCACTTCTTTCACAAAAATTTTACTTTCTTCACTTAATTTTTTTTCATTCATTTCAATCAAATATATTGATAGAATCTATAATATTAAAAATTTGTTTTATGTCATTCACAATCTTCTATACATAGAGTTGGTATTGTTATCAACCTTACAAATTTCATTTTAATATTGACTTCATTATCAAATAAATCTTTTTAGCTTAAATAAAATATTTTTATTTTGTATTTTGTTATGTTTGAGAATTATAGATTATAACATGTTAATAAATTCCTACTTAATTCCTTGGAAAGTTCAATTAGAGACATTGTAGATGTTGCTAAGAACTAAGGGGGAAAAAAAAACTATCTAGGTTTCATTCGGCTCTGTGTCCCCCCAAACCTATTGTTGTTAAGGAAGCCCCTAGGTCAGCCTCCCTAAGCTCTGGCAAGAAGAAATGCATTCGCTACCTGAGCGCTGTGAAAATCATCTCTTGTCCTAGTACACTAGACCCCACTATTGTTTTCGTTGGCCTATTGGCCTTAAAAATAATGCCACTACCTCCAAAATTGCTAAGAAGAGCAAAAGCACAAAACCCTTCCAACTAGCCAAGAAGCCTAAGATACTCATTCAAGAGGTCATTAGTGAAGAAGATAACAATGGTGGAGAGGAGGACAACAAAAATGGGAGTAATCCGAGATGCTCTAATAGACTAGCGAGACGCTTGGTAAAGGCAAATTTAAACACTTGGTTGACTATGATTCAGAGGAGGAAGATGCAGAGGGGAGTGAAAGCGCTCCAAAGGAAGAAGGGTGGTGAAGATGTTATAGGTGAAGGGGGGATATTGGAATGGTGGAAAGTTTTGATAAGTCAGCGAATCAGAGCTCAACCCACATCTTGAATAGCACCAAAACAAGCATGTGGGCCTCACTCAAGATGTCATGTCTGAGGAGAAGGAAATAAACAAGACTAGTTATGAGTGTACCTGATTGAAGTGTAAAACCACTGCCAGAGAGATGAAAATGCTAAAAAACAAGGTCTTGGAGATGGAGAAAAAGTTGATCATTGTCTCCAAATTCAATCTACTCTACCTCATACAAAAGAATGTTGCGAGAAAAGAAGTAGAGAATGAGGGAAATTATAAGAAACTCTTCAAGTTCATAGCAAAAGATTGGAGTCATGTGCTCCATTGGACTTCAGATGCTCTTGCTTGATGTGGGCTTTTTTTTGTTGGTTGTTTAATATGTTTAAAACTATTAAAGTTGTTAGTTGTTTTTAGAGGTTCATTGGTAAGATTTTATTGGGTTTTGGTATTATACTCAACTATTATTCTTGTGCTAAGACTTTATTTGGTTTTGATTTTATATTGTACTAAGGTTTTAGTGCAAAGATTTTGGTAGCTTATAGTTTATGTTGTTGGACTTCATTATGAATTTTGATGTTAATATTTTATTAAAGTGTTGTTTATATTGTGTTTTTAATAGTTTATCTGCCTTTAGACTATTTAGTTAAAGACAACTCTCTAATTTTGCTACTGTTAGTATCAAAAACATATATCAATAAAATAATTTTAATAAACAAAGTTACTTTAATGAATTATTATTTAAAGTCTGATAACTAAGAACCCTTTTTTTATAATTTCTAATATATATTCCATATCAACAAACTAAAAATTGTCACTAAAATTTGAAATGAACCATATTTTATCTTCTTTTATTTTCAACATTATTTTTTTAATATAAGTCACAGTTTTAAATTTACAATACATTATTTGTTTCTTTCACGCACATACATACAAACAACCTTAAAAACTCAATTATTTAAAAATTATGAATTACTGAACCACGCACTAAAAGTAACAATACAGGTACCATTAGAGTAATGCTTTGATAAATAGAACCATGTTCCATTAATCTTGACCTACTTGTTATTTATTAAACCAACTCTATTGTCCATTATTGGACAATTAATGTACTTCAGCATGTACTATTTGCTATTACTGCTCAAAGTTTTCATAAATTGCACAAATATCTAAACATCTTTAGAAAGAAAATTATCATAGAAGGAACAAAACATTAAAAACAGGGTTAAAGGAGGTTCCTTACGTATATTGCCCTAAAATCAAGGCGAAAGATATTAATCTTCAATAGATGTGCCATTTAGACATTGGGGATGAAAGGATAATCCCTGGCATGACCCTCAAAAAAAAGGGATGTCTTGAGAAACATATCTCTGGTGAGCAAATTAGAGATAAGGTGGGGCTATTACATTATCACTTCCCACCTCCAAAATATATATATATTAAAACAAAGTAGAATTATAGTTAAATGGCATGTAATGTTCAAATTTAAAGTATTGATTCTCCAGCCCAAGCATTTTATATAAATAATAAAAGCCTCACTCCAAAAACATCTCCATGGGTGAAGTCCTCAAAAGCTTAGAGAGGAGAGATTACATCTGCAGGGGCATGAATTGAGGGTAAACACTCGCAAATATCTTTAAGAAGTCTTCATTAATAACTCTATAACAGTCATTAATAAGTTTGACTTGTAAGTGATCTTCTATTTAAATAACGTGGGATTTTGTTAAAAAATCATCCATCAATAAGAGTTGAAACTAAAATCTCTCACAAAATTCAGTCTCCTCCCAGCCTACATGATACTAGAGGTTGTGTCGCACCAACTTCACCTGTCACATTACAGAATTTAAATAGCACACTACAGTTTATATAAGATGCCACCCAATTCCTCCAAACTTAATATAAAATAATATAAAAAATTTGAGACCTCCTGTTTGCTATTGAATTGGTTTGCTCTACTACTGAACAACAGACCCTGTTGGTGCACAATCCATCTTTAATTCAGATGGTTTGTTTTTTATTCTACTATATTTTTCTATAAATTTTCTCAAACTTAAAGTTGAATCTGTTTTATGATACTCTACAAAATAATATTTGAATTTGAATCTGACTTGGCAATCAAACTTTGATATTGGAATATTTTTAATAGAATACATTTTGATCTTTATTAAAAAATAAAATTCATGTGCCTATTTCATACTATTTGTAGTTTCAGTTCACAGTAAGATCATCATTAGTTGGGACTAAGATTGTTGGAAGGCATAAATGTCAAAATTAGGCGAGTGTTAATGGTCTTTTGGTCTGCTGGTGAAGTTGAATGGTCTTAATGAACCCACCAAGAAATCAAGTCATATAACAAATTTTCTTTCTGTCATAAGTTTTAGTTGTTTCTGTCATAAGTTTTAATTGTTTTATACATGTACTTTTTTATTTTCCATATACATATTCTGAAACTGATCTCTTTTATACAAGCAATGTCATAAATTGCCTATCTGTGCAAGGTGTTCCAAATGTAAAAAGGGAGAATTTTTGCCTCACATTTTGCGTCTCTTGTTAGATATAGTATATAGAAAATGTGCACATCTAAAGCAGAAATTACCAGATAATTTCATGAAACTATTGTTCAGGCTCCATGTACACATCTAAAGCAGAAAACCCTAATTTCATAGAATTATTATTCATAATCCATGTACATAGCTCAAGCAAAAATAAACCTGACAATCTCAAATGTTATTACTCAAATGCTTGAGTATGGTATTAAACATAGGTATCAAAAGATAGTTTGCTTAACATTTAACATTGGCATGTTTAAATCTCAGACGGGTTACCATATATCACTTACAAAAAATTATGTAGTAATTCCAGAAATGTCAGGTTATGTGATGATTTAATATATGATAAGGAATTTCAGAAATACTTTTATTAAATTTTTTGATCATTTAATATTCTCTCTTTTCCAATAGTGCTTCGGTAAGAAAATTATAATAGGAAAGATTTTTCAAGTGAGAAGATTTCTACAAACTATAAGTTATCTGGATGCTGCTTTTGGATTTGATCGTGTAAACTTTTTTTGTATCAACATTTCTCTCTATCATCTTGATGATAGATCACGGAGTATGATCCGAAACATCAATGCAAAAAACGTTTATACAATCAAATCCAGAAACACCATCCAGAAAAGATTTTACATCTTTCAAATTTGATCTTTAAGATTGGATTAATCTTGTACTATAAGACAGACTGGCAAGAAAATATTGGAATCATTTTTATCTGCAGAGTAATTTATGAGTGCCTCACATTGTAATCCCTTGATTTCTGTAAGTGATATGTGGGCACTGCCTGAGAAAGTATAATCATTTTCGGGGAAGAGAACTGATCTTCCAAAACCAACATACGCAATTCAGGCACTATTAACAAACAACAGATTCGCTAATAATACGGGCAGTTTATACAAACCAGAATGCTGGCAGAATCATAAACAACCTCTTTTAATTCTTGGGCGATCGAGTTCTTGGAGACTCAAAAAGTGTTTAAAGAAAGCAATCATCAATACAAAACTATAAACTCAATCATAATACCCACAGACTCCTAGCCTTAATAGCAACAGGGCAACCTTTTCCAAAACTTCTGATCATTTCTGTTGGAGCAGCTGCTCATTTGGATCAGTTAGGAGTCTAGGACTCAAACCTAGAATCTTCCATTTGCTGCTGGAGTCCCCTACCAACTGAGCTACTGGCCCCTCTTGACCAGTCCATCATCAGTCCAGGTGTGGCTTATTTCCAACATCCCCCTTTAAGCCACACTGCAGGTGCTTGGGGCTCCTAGCCTGGCTCTGATACCACTTATTGGAGTTGAGTTAGGACTCGAACTTAGGACCTTTCATTTGCTGCTGGAGTACTCTACCAACCAAACTACTTGCCCCTCTTGGCCAGCCCATTGTTGGTCCAAGTGTAACTTATTTCAGACCAACAATTCCCAGCACAAACACTAACCTAAAGGAAAACACCAAAAGAATGCAACTCCCACAGACAATATAGCATTGAGTTGCCTTGCACTGATCTATTTGAACCCCAATTATATACCATACATACTTTTACATGGAGGGGGCTACCTAAAATTTCTCAGCAGGTACTGATGAAAATTAGAGCTTCTTTATACGAGGGCTTGCATAAATTTGTAAATTCTCTTATGCTAAGAAATTTGAAGTGTAAATCAGGATTTTCTTGCAAACACCAAAAGAATGCAACTCCCACACACAATATTACACTGAGAGTTGCCTTGCACTGGTCTATTTGAACCCCAATATATGCCCTATATACTTTTCCATGGAAGGGGCTACCTAAAATTTCTCAGCAGGTGCTGATGACGAAAATTAGGGCTTCTTTATGCGAGGGCTTCCACGAATTTTTGAGTTATCTAATGCTAAGAAATTTGAAGTGGATTTTCTGATGAGAAATTATTGTAACCATATAGAGAAAAAAAAAATACCCTTTTTCTCAAATATCATGCAACCTGCCACATAGCATATAATACTGAACTTTGAGGCCCCTCCCAATACCAGCTGAAAATTTGCAGCTATATTCATGGGAATCATTTTTTACAGGAAATGATTAATTTTGTTCCTGTTGCTGCATTTTGTCAATTTGATGAAACTGCCCTCGGAGTAAAAATAAGAGCCCAAGTTCCTCACGCGCGAACACAATCCCATCAGTCATTGGAAGATATAGATCTGTTCTTATTGAACTATTAAGACTTAAAAATCAAAAGATCAAATGGATCATGCCATCAGGAGCGGAAAACCTAAAAGTTACTCAACGCTCTTTAGTTCTCTAAACGATGAAACTTATAATTTTATTAGCCCGAAATGCCTCTCCAAATACCAGAAGAAGGCATTTATTTCCCAAAAGCTGTTAAATTCCAATAACCTAAACAGGAAATTATTAAAATGCTATCTCAACATAATTTAACATAGGAAATGATTCATTTTGTTCCTGTTGCTGCATTTTGCCAATTTGATGAGACTGCCCTCAGAGTGAAAATAAGAGCCCAAGTTCCTCACATGCGAACACATTCCCATCAGTCATTGGAAGATATAGATTTGTTCTTATTGAACTATTAAGACTTAAAAATCAAAAGATCAAATGGATCATGCCATCAGGAGCGGAAAACCTAAAAGTTACTCAACGCTCTTTAGTTCTCTAAAGGATGAAACTTATAATTTTATTAGCCCGAAATGTCCCTTCAAATACCAGAGGAATGCATTAGTTTCCCAAAAGCTGTTAAATTCCAATAACCTGAACAGGAAATTATCAAAATGCTATCTCAACATAATTTAACATACAGAAATGGGAAAATCTGTTGAAGTGTCATCTATGAGTGCCCTTCTTTTGTCATCTATGAGTGCACTTCTTTTACATTTAAAGTTTTTTTCTGGACAAGAGATAATTTCCTATTTAGGGGCTGAATCCCGATCCCTACTGCCTATTCAATAGCTTACTGGTTTTTTTTTGGTTTCCCAAGGCACATTTTACTATTTTAGGCCTAACAAAAATTTAGTCCGAAGCTGGGTCTAATTTGACACACACAAAACACCTGGTTTGAAACATGTTTTTGCCTAGACAAATAAGTGTTTCGAAACATAATTTCCTTTTTCTTTTCCTTTTAAGGGAAATGGTATGAACTAGATATTTTTCACAACCAATATTGATATAAGACTTAATGAAAAAATAGATTTCTAAATTGGAAATCTGACAATGCCCAATTCATGAAATTTAAACTTATCATCCATACATTTTTCAAAGAAAATATTCAGAGCAATGAGAGATGCTTAAGCTATCATAACATTTACTGACTAAGATGAAATATCCCCAGAAAACAGATAAACTGTTCAGAAGAGTAAAGGGCACTGAGCTTTGATGGAATAAGAATTGTTCTTGTTGGCAAGTTAGCAATCCAAACTTAGTCCTTAAAGAGGGAAGTAAGTCAGTGGTAGAGCAACACATTAGGCCATATAAGGTAGTTATTGTTTCTTCCAGCTGGTGTGATTTAGGCTTCAACACTTACTAAGATGTCTTAACTTAAAATCTTATATATTCTGGCACTCTCCAGATATCTTGACGATAAATCACTGAATGTAATCCAAAATATTGATGCTAAAAAAATTATACAATCGAAACCAAAAGCAAATAAATAATATTAACATAAATTGTAGAAATCTAATAAGATTAACTATGGAAAAAAAATCCACCAGACATGTACTACAATCGCAGGCAGCCAGGTGAGCCATGTGACCATTGGATTAAATGTAACTGGAAGAGGAATCACCCCAGCTCTCCAAATGGTAAAAGCCCAATAGTCCCACCTCTATATATCAGGCAAGAGGATTTGCCCTACCTAAATGTGAGTTGAATCGATACACATCACTAATGCAATAAGCCATATTGGGCAATCCTAGGTCCAAAAGTTAAAACCTATCTTATCCATTTTCAGAGAGTTCCCAAAGTCTCTGATGAAATAGATCCATATAATCCAGGACACAGAGGCATATGCAAACTATAAACTAGAGATGGAATTGATGTAAAAAATACACATTGATACGAAATAACCATAAATAGCCCCATAAACATATAGAACTCATACTGCAAAGATGATCAAGAACAACCAATCCATTCATTTTTCGTAGTTGCCTCTCAAAAGATTGCCATTGAAAGGGAAATATTTAACAATACCAATATTACTTTGAAGAGTTCTGCTACTGAAAAATTCAATCCATCAGACCATCCGGGTCTGACTGGAAAATAAATAGATTTACATGCTGAAAATAAGAAGAAATAAAAATACTATATATATACAAATCTTGAGGCGCAATTGTCCAAATGAAATGCCCAGTCGAATGGTTGATCTAATACTCCAGCAACAATTAACAGAAGGTATGTGTCCCTAGGCCCTGAAAGTGCCCAACAGAATGAGAGGCAACATTGTCTACTAAAAAGGCCTAATAAAAATACCCTAATAATTTAAACAAAAGAATCATAAAAAGACCGATCTCTTTGATAAAAAAAGCCACGACGGCAGAATTTTTGAAAAAGCACAAATATTCAATCCAAAAAGAAAATTACCCAACTCCAAGATCAAAAACAAAGATGCTTACCTTAGCCACCACATACTGTGAAATCCATGGCCATGGAAGGAGGAGAACCAGAACATAAGCTCTTCTGTTAGTTCCTGCTCTCTTCTCCTCAGCCTAATGGCAGTCTCTTCTGGTATGAGGGAGAATCTGCATAATGGGCAAGTTGTTTGTTGGTGATCCAACCACTTGTCAAGGCAAATTCTGTGGAAGAAATGAGAGCACGGCAGTTCCCTTATTTGATCCTCTTCCTCAAACTTACACAGACAAACAGCACATTCCCCCACATGGGTATTATTTGCAGGGGTTTTGTAGGGCACGACAGGGAGATTCTGCCTGATTTCATCAGCCACAGCGGGCAATTGGGCGAGCTCAGACCCCAAACCTGGAGCACTCTCTGCAGATGTTTCAGGGTTAGAATTATAATAATCCCTCCTGAGAAGCTGGTTACTCCTGCTATTTATCTGTACATTATCAGCCGCAGATGTAAAAAACAAACCCAGAATCCGCATAAGTGATTTGGCAACGTCCTTAACGGATTGGACAGAGAGAACTGTGTTGATTAAAACCAGAAGCCCAGTAGAGACACCAGAAAAGCTTGGGAAACCCATTACACCTGCCAGAATAATAAGCCTCAATCTAATGGAAGAATTGTTTCAACACAAGGAAGAGCAGACCCTATTTTGTTGGATGTATAAAATGGTAAGAGACCCCCGTTTTAGTGGCAAGATGAGTGGTTGCTTTTGGCAGGGGTCAAGGCCGAATCATGGAAGCTTCTAACCACTTTGAAAAGTTTGTTTTAGGACTGTTTGTCAATTTGGATCAGATCTGAATCGCACAATTTAATAGAACTTGATGAGGATGGTGACGACGTAAAATTAGGTGGAGACGAGAGGTTTTCCAATCTCAGGAAGAAACGCGGAATATGCTACCTAATGTGAGAAACTTGACTAGAATCTGGTGTATTAACTGTTTTAAAGAAATTTTAGTTTTTTAAACTCTTTAAAAATTTGAGAGTGGAAAATTTTCATGAATCTCGTGGTAGAAAATTAGGAGGAAAAAGCTGATACGGAATCATAACGTGTCACTAAAATCTAACTCGATCTTAAGCCGCCAGCGTGCCGTCCTTTCTCCTGTCCCTCTTTTTCCAATGCCATGACTAAGATAATGATTAAGAATTAAATCTTTAGTTTTTACACTAGTAGGAAATAACAATTGAGTCTGGCACGTTATTGAAATTTAAAACAGAGAAGGCAGGGGAAGAATAGGTATGTTCTTTTTTAATTCAATCTTTCAATTATTAATTTTAAAGTTTAAAAATCGATAATTAAAAGTTTATTAATAAATTTCATATGTACTATATTCTTTCATTTATATTTGAGTAGATACAAATTTTGAACTTTTGTACCACTTGTGCAACTTTACTATTATCTATAGGACTACTAGAGCATTTGTGCATAAGTATTGCCAATTCATGAGGTGGTTGTAGTGCACATTTATCGGGGCATTTTAACTGGGTATTAGGTGACACTTCGAAATAACCACTTTTGGACCAATGTACACACAAGAGATCCCACAACGTATGTCATTCTACCCAAGAAGCCAAAACAATAGTTAAAAGCAGTTAAGTTGCTAATGGAGACAAAAAAAAAATGTCTAAATGAGAGATTTGGCACGTTATTTAAAAATAAAACAGAGAAGGCGGGGGAAGAATAGGTATGTTATCAATTATTCTTTATTATTATTTTTTAAAATCTTTCAATTATTAATTTTAAAAGAGTGAAAAAAATGATAATTAAAAGTTTATTAATAAATTTCATATGCAGATCATTTATATTTATATTTGAATTGATACAAATTTTGATCTTGCATACCTAAGTTGTGCAACTTTATTGGTACTCACAGGACTACTAGAACATTTGTGCACAAGTATTGGCATTTTTTGAGGTAGTTGTAGTGCATAGTTATTGGGGCATTTTTAAGTAGGTGTCAAGTGACACTTCGAAATGACCACTTTTTGACCCATGTACACACAATAGATCCCATAACATGCGGTGTTACTACCCAAGAAGCCAGAACAATAACTATAAGCAGTTAAGTCACATATTGAGACAACCAATAAAAAGTGTTGAAATCAGATGTATTGTTTAGAATCTGTGGTGTATGAAGTTGGCTAAAACATCTACCAGTATGTTTCCCTTATGTTGACAATAAATTTTGGTTTAATGGTGAAGTTCAATGGTTTTATACGAATTCGTAAAGAATCAAATATGGTCGCGTGTAATATGCAAACATCATAAAGTATGATTTAGGGATTGTGCGAGAGTGATTTTGAGAGAATGGATGCCCCTCAATCCTTATCTCTCAATAAAAGAGACTTCGACCTAAGGTTCACGTGCTTCTATCATATACTACATGAATACCATGGGTTTGATATAAAGTCCTTGAACAAAAAATAAAATGATCTCTTAGTTCTCTTTCTCTTTATCTTCCCTCCTAATCTTTGTTTTTATTATTTTCTTCCCTTTATTACTTTAAGGATAGGGGATTTTATTGGCTTAGTTGAATTTTATTTGTGATTGAGTTTCTCAAGAAGTTCATCCACCTAGGTCCAAACACATGGAGGTGCATTCGAGCTAGGTTCAATCCCTGGGTGAATTTGACAAACTAGATCCTGCATGTGGGTGCTTTGTTGAAGGTGGCGTGTGGCTTAGATGTATGCTTACTCAAATTGTTATAATCCACTATATAAAGATAGAGATGTCGGCCTATATATATTCTGACTTATTTCCATGCAAAATATTTTTAATTTAATATTAAAGCTAAGTAAAATTTTATCATAAAAATTTAATTGATAAATTAAAGATAGTAATTTAATTTAAACAATATTAACAATTATTTTATCCTTCCAATAAATTCACTTCACAAATTATATATAAAAAACATTGTTGCCTTTCTTCAATCTTAGCTAAAGAGTTTAAAAGAGTCTCTAAAGTCAATATCAAACAATAAATCCCTCCATAAATAACCTTAATTATAACCGCCAAATGAGGGTTGATGAGAGAAATTGCAGAGCTTCAATCGCTTAAGAATAAGTTTAACAAAAAGTTGGACACAAAATACCAAATAAGAGGGCAGTAAAAGATGTAATGATGATAATTATTGCTTTCGTCTGATGCCAGCACAAGGAGGCCAAAATTTTCGTGTAGACGGTCTTTTCTCCCATACAAGATGTGGCCTAAAATAATTAAAAGTTGGGGACATGATCTAGAGAAATCTATAAGGCCATCTTTCAAGTAAATATCACATTTCCCAAAGATCTTCCTTTCCAAATACTCATGCCCTTTGATCGTGACCATGACCCCTCGTAATTAGGTATGGGGTGACATGAATCTATCAAGTACAGATTACGTGGCCGCATGCAAAGGTTTTTTTATAGGGTGAAAACAAATAGGAATTCAAATTTGAAATTTTTCCCACCCTGCCAGCCAGAGCTCAGAGAGTCCAACAAAGGGACCAAAACACCATTTTAGCACATTGCATTGGGAACTTGTTTTATTTTCTCCTTCCCTATAAGGAAATTCATTACATCCAAAAGAGCATTGCTCTTTCTCCAACAATGTAAACCCCTCTTCTCCAACCCAATGGCGGAAAATGATTTAGCTACGACGTTTCCCTCTCTGAAGATGTGTTGCAGAAAGAATTCATCAAAACTGACCAAATGAGGTTCTGTGTCTTTAAGTATTTCCTCCACCCTCCAACTATCCCTCGTGGTTACTTTGGTGGCTTCAACAATTATTCTAGAGTCATCTTCAATCTCTAAGACTTTTATGCCAATGAAGAGGGCGATCTTGAGGCCCCAAAACAGGGTCATTCCTTCAGCTTGGTTTCTTGTAGAGATTCCAAGATTTCCAGGACATGCAGCCACAAGATCCTCTTTATGATCCTTGATTATCCCTCCTCTACCAGCAACACCCAATCTAGTAGTGTCGTCAAAATTCAATTTAAATCAGGGAGGTTGAGGAGTCATCCAAATAGTATTTCTCCTAGAAATTCTCTTGGAGGTCAAACTTATGAAAAGATTATGGAAGCTTGTATTGTTCAGTAAGCTTGCAATCTTGAGACAAAGGGGGTTTGGCAGGGTTTTCCAATTACTAATCGCAATATTATGAAGTAGGAGTTTATTTAGGATTGACAATACACTATCAACGGTCATTTCCAAGTCCCTAAAAATCTTGTTATTCCTCTCCTTCCACAAAAACCAACAAACATGTGGGGGCATTTATCTCCATAACTACCTAATGAGGGGATGTCTTGAAGGACACCTGCAATTAAATATAAATTTCTAAAGGTTAACATTGAACACCCACTGGATGTTAAACCTTTGTAAAATATCATACCATATATGAGAAGAAAAGGGAGAATGAATGAAATATTGAATTGTCTCTTCCTCCCTTTTGTGGAGAATACAACAATTGGGCATCTGGAACCCTCTTTTGATAAGATTGTCTTGGGTAATAATTTTTCCATGCATTGATGCCCACCAGAAGAAACTAATCTTGGGGATTAATTGTGAATTCTAAACTTTCCTCCAACAATCAGTTTCAGCATTACTCCTGATTAGGAGAAAGTAAGGATATTTAAAAGAAAGGGCTCTTGAAAGATTCCTTGTCCAAATGAATTTATCTTCACTGGGGAAGAAAGGGATTCTTACTTCAAATAACATAGTTTGTAATTCTTCAGCCCTATGGACAAGAATTGGATCTTCAATAACACATTTCTTGAGACAATTCCACTTACCACCTGGAGTAATGTCATCCAAAACAAGTCCCAAAGTAGTCCTTCATTCTCCTCATTAGATGATAGAAGGGGCTCAAGGCCAGAAGCCTATCACCTAACTAGAAATCCTCCTAGAATTTGATTGTTCGCCTATCTCCAATCTTCCATTTTAATCCTTCTCTAATAAGAGACCCACTTTTGAGGATGTTAGTCAAATTTTTGACCCTAAGGGGAGATCACAAGAGTCAAGGACCATGTGGAATCTCCCATTGTTTAGATACTTTTCTTGCATGATCTTGCACCAATCTACTAGACCAACAACCAAGTTCTAGCTAACCTTAGCATATGTTTAGGTCTATCAGCTTCCTAATCCCAACTCCTCTCAACGATTTGGGTTTGTAGAAAATTTCCCAATTTACTATTACCATTCTGTTTTTTCCCTCCATACCAGTCTAGAGGAAAGAACGTTGAATTCTTACCAATCTTTCTGTTATAGCTTTATAAATTTTAAATATGAATAAGAAATAAACCAGGATGTCTTTTAAGGAGACTGAGAGGAGTTGAAGCTTCCTAGAACTATTTAACATCTTTCCCTTCCATCTGGATAACTTCCTCTAAATTATTTCAAGAATGGCATTCCAGAAGTTGGGAGTAACCTCCTTGACAGTTAGAGGAAGGCCTACTTAGGTACTCAGTAAGTCAGCACACTGGAAGCCCAATATATCCCTGGTCTTGAGTTGGAGATCATGCTAAGTGTTAAAAAATAAAATGTTTCTCTTTCCATAGTTAATGCACTGACTCGAGGCATTAGCATAGTCACTAAGGAGGCCTCTCCATTCTTTTGTCTCAATGACTGAGAATTTTCCAAAGGGAAAGGTGTCATCAACAAACTATTGTAGAACTGATGGGGTGAGCGAGGTGGCAACTTTGAATCCTTGAATTCTACCCACCCATGCCAAGTTAATAAATTTTCTAGAAAGGACTTCAACAGTCATGATAAAAAGATATGAGTGTTAGAATAACTGAGAGGGGGGGTGAATTAGTGGCCTCAAAAATTAATCCTTAAATCAACCCAAAAACTTATTACCACATTTATAAGCCTCTAGTTATCTTCATTCCTACAAGATGATTGCCTTCAAATATTAATAACGCATAACTACTACTCGGATTACTCTTTCAAACCTTATTCTTACTTTTACTGATTAGCAGTCTTTCTATTTACCGAAATACAGTAAATAAATATTGTATACCGATCAATCCAGATTTACTTATGTGAAATGAAAAATAATAAAGTAATGACTCATAAACACATTGACACATGGATTTTTAACGTGGAAACCCTGTTAAGGGAAAAAACACTGGAACCGATAACCCAAATTTTCACTCTTTTGAAGTGAGCTCAATGAAGAGCCAACCCTATTAAAGGTTACAAACACATGGTTAGGTGTGACCTTGTTAGAGCATTTAAATAAATAGTTTGTCACTTAGTATCTAGCATCTAATGCTACCATCCTTGATCAAACACTCACTTGGCCTGTCAATAGGTATCGGGCATATCCAATTCTACTTTGTATGATCAAAATTTTTGATACTGCTTGGGATGTATCTCAATTAGAAAAGACTTTTAAGTCCTTCTCGGTTAAGAGACTTGATGCTTCAATGGTTAAATTGAAATAGTAAATTGATCTGTTCACATATAAAACTAGAATTGCAGATTTTCAAATCTATTGTAATTACATTACCTTTCTGATCAATGTTATCAATTCAATACCTTTGCATCCACATTGTTCTTCTCTGTGATGGTGTATCACTGTTCGTCGGTGTCTACAGAATTTAGCTCTTTCCTCAGCTTGATTGATCAGGTCTGAATGGAGAATTTCTTCTCCTTCAGAATCTCTTCAGCATCTATTCTCTTGTCACTCCCCCTAATTCACATTGAATTAGCTTGTCTCTTATATAGACATGATTTCACCATTTCTTGGCTTTCTTGATCTTGGTGTGATCCATAATTCTCACCAATTAGATTTAAGAAAAATCATGTTTTATCTTGTAGAGATCTTCTTGCCAACTGGACAAAACAACTTTAAATCCTTTACTTATTTCTAGTTTTATCTTGTCGATTAAAACAATGATAATTACCAGTTAAGTCTATATTTAGCTCTTGACAGCTAAGCCTTTTATAGTTTCTAAACTCTTTATTTTTTCGGTCAATACTTCAGTTAGTCATCGATGATAACTGATTATTCCATTGGTGAGACTTCAGTTGTCTTCGGGATCTTCGTCCGTCGGGCAACACTGTAATTCTATCCGTCGAGTTACACTGTGACTTTGCTTGTCAGGTAACACTGTGAATTTTCTCATCGGTAATGTTGTGCTTTTGCTCATCGGGTAATATTGTGACTTTGCTCGTCGGGTAACACTGTGACTTTGCTCGTCGGTAATGTTGTGCTTTTTCTCATCGGGTAACATTGTGACTTTTCTCTCATTGGTTTACTTTGTCCATCAGTGTGCACTCCGTCGGTGTTTACAGTCACTTTGTGAATACTTAACTTTTATACATTACTGATAGCATAACCTTTGATTCATTGATTCTTTGAAGCCTTTTAGCAGTATGACCATACATATTATATCAAGTTGACATCAATGACAATGCAATACATTAACTAGTTTAATATCTTGCATCAACTTAACATCTTCAAACATTCAATCAGTTATAGTTCCTCAATCTCTCCCTTTGGCGTTGATGGCAACACACTACATTATCACACTATATTATCACTAATACAATATGAAATATAACAGTTGAATTTCATCAAACTACCAATCTTTTGTACTATAACCGATACAAATATTTGGTCCTCGGTAAGCTCACATAGCTTAGATTTGATTCTTGCAGCTCTCTTTCTGTCTTCAATCCCTTCACTGGATAGATGTAGAATTTTTCTTCTTCTGATGTGATGTGTTCTCTTCTTGTGTCAAACTATCTCCCTTTGACTATTCTTTTCTTTTGATGTCTCTTTTCTCTCTTGACAGCAATCTCTCCCTTTGTATGTACTCTCCCTTTCTGGTTACAGCTCTCCCTTTGGATAATGTGATAGTGGATATAATCTCTCCCTTTGAAAATAATGCCAAACAAATATTTGACATTAATGCCAAACAATCCTTTCTATCCATTCAATATATTCCTTGAATTTCCCAATCCATCAGAAATATAACAACTTTGGTGCTTGGTGTAGATAAATACCTTGTTGTATACATATGTATCTTTGAAGTCCATCTCTTTGCTTGCATCAACATGAATGATATTATGAGAATATGTAGGTTGATGCAACCTTCTAGTTATCTTACTGACTAGTAGACAAGGGTCTGACCCCTAGTCTCTTTCTCAAGTACTCAAATGTATCCTTGGGTAGTGGCTTGGTGAAGACATCAGCTAATTATTCCTTTCATCACAAATACTCAAGTATTACCTCATTTTCTTGAACTTATTCTCTCAAATAATGATACTTGATAGCAATATGCTTTGTTTTAGCATGCATTTCTAGATTCGTGGAAATGTTAATTGCACTGGTATTGTCACAATAAATAATTACTGGTTCAAGAATTTTCATATTCATACCTTCCAGTAACTGTTTGATCCATGCAATATTTGACCAGTTTGCAGCATCAGCAACATACTCTGCTTCTATAGTAGACTGAGAGATGCATCCTTGCTTCTTGTTGATCCATGTGACAAGTATGCCACCCATAAAGAATGCTCCTCCAGTTGTGCTCTTTCGGTCATCAATGTTTCCAGCCTAATCAGCGTCGGTAAAGACCTTAAGTTAAAATTTGCCTTCTCTTCTATAATATAATCCATATTCCTCGGTATTCTTCAGATATCTCAGGATTCTTTTCACAGTAGTCATATGTGATTCCCAGGGATTAGCAAAAAATCTTGCAACTATTCCTACTGCATGTGCAATATCTGGTCTAGTATGTACAACATACATGATTTTTCCAATCATTGATTTGTACAAAGTCTAATTTACCTCAGGTGACTTTTCCTCCTTTGTCAGCTTACATCCAGTTGCCATCAATGTTCCAACTGGCTTGGAATCTTCCATCTTGAATATTTTCAACACTTCCTTGATGTATTTGGATTGTGTAATGAAAATGCCTTCATCTTGTTGCATGATCTATAGACCAAGAAAGAACTTGATTTCTCCAAACATAGACATCTCAAACTCTTTGCTCATTTCATTTGCAAATTATTTGCATAGCATATCATTGCCTCCAAATATGATGTCATCAAGAAATATTTCAACAATCAAAATTTTAGCATCAGTATCTTCCTTCAAATAAAGATTATTGTTTTCACTAGTTCTTACAAATCCAATACTTATGAGATAGGAATGAAATCTTTCATACCAGGCTATTGGTGCTTGTTTCAATCCATACAAGGCTTTGTATAGTCTACATACCATGTTCCTCTTGTCTAGATCAACAAACCCTCCTGGTTGCTCAATGTATACCTCTTCCTCAAGTATTCCATTTAGGAATGCAAACTTGACATCCATCTGGTATACCTTGAATCCTTTAAATGCAGCATAAGCAATTAATATTCTCCCTCCTTCTAGCCTAGCAATGGGTGAAAAGGTTTCTCCATAGTCAATCCCTTCTTCTTGTGCATACATGTTGCGCACTAGTCTTGCTTTATTTCTAGTGACTTATCCATTCTCATTCAACTTATTTCTGAATATCCATTTGGTACCAATGACATTCTTGTCATCTAGTCTCGGTACAAGTGTCCATGTCTTTTTTTTCTCAATCTGCTCAATTTCTTCATTCATAGCACTAATCTGTTCTTCATTATCAAGTGTAGCATTGACAGAATTTGTCTTAAAATTACAAATTAGATATCTTGTGTTTAGAGACTTACTTCTAGTTCTCATACCAGCCTTCTTCTCTCCTATGATCTAGTTCTATAGATGGTTTCTTCTAACATACTTGGCAAGTATAGGTTCAATTCTTTGTCCATCATCTTGATCATCATTTTTTCCTTCATTCTGATCTCCATCGCTCGGTACATCATCTTGAGCAATATCATGATTTTTGGTATTTGCAGCATGGTGCTCAGTTGCAATATTTTGTTGCTCGGGAGCTGTACATTGTTGTTTGGGTAGAGTGTCAGGTTCTTCACTGTAAACAAACCTGTTGTAGTCCTCTGATTCTTTTGTTTTTTCCTTTTCATTCTTCTCTGCAAATTCATCTATCTTTACATTTGCACTTTCAACAATTTTGTTAGAGGCTTTATTGAGACATTTATAAGCCTTGCTCTTGGTGGAATACCCTAGAAAGATACCTTCATCACTTTTGGAGTCAAGCTTTCCATTTCTATCATCTTTTAAGATATAACATTGACTACCAAATATTTTGAAGTAACTTACATTGGGTGTGTAACCATACCATAGCTCATATGGTGTCTTCTTGGTGTCTTTCTTCAATTTTACTCTGTTCAATGTGTAACCAACAGTACTGACAGCTTCCCTCTAGAAGATTTGGGTGATGCCTTTCTCTATCATCAGTGTCCTTGCACAATCAACAATGGATATATTCCTTCTTTCAGCAATTCCATTTTGTTGTGGTGTCCTCGATGCAAAGCCTTGTCTTTTGATTCCATGCTCATTGTAAAAGTTAGTGAATTCATTTGAAATAAATTCCCCTCCTCTATCTGATCTTAAGCATTTCAATTCCTTACCAATTTGTTTTTATACCATTTCTTTGTACCATTTAAACATCTTGAATGCTTCTAATTTATCTTTTAGAAACATAACTATCATCATTCTAGAGTAATCATCAACAAAGAGAATAAAATATCTATCACCATAGTAACTCTTTTTCCTCATGGGTCCACATAGATCAGTATGGAATAATTCTAGAATAGCATCAGATGTATGGGTTTTGCTTTTGAAACTAGACTTTATCATCTTACCTTTTTGACAATTTTTGCACATGATATTGTCTGGCTTTGACATGCTCGGGAAGCCTCTTTCATTTCTCTTTTTGCTTATTTTTATCATGTTGTCAAAATTTACATGACATAATATTTTATGCCACAACCATATGTCTTCCTTTCTAGCCATTAAGCAAGTGGTGTCAGTATCATTCAGATATAATAAGTTACCTTTGGTTTTCTCACTGGTACCAATCAACCTTCTTGATTCATTGAAGATCTTTGCCTTCTTATTTTCAAATGCTACTCTGTGACCTAAATTGTTCAACTGAGAAACACTCAATAGATTTTTATTCAATCTTTTTGCCCAATAAGCATTTTCACATTTTATCAGGTTATTCAACATTATATTTCCTTTACCTCCAACTGGACAAGGTGTGTCATTACCCATTCTTACTGTACCACCATTATAATAGTCAAAAGTATTAAACTTTTCTATGTCACCAGTCATGTGGTGAGTGTAACCACTATCTATGATCCAGATATCATTCTTGCTAACTTTAGATATGAGTGCAGTTTCTACATACCTTTCATCTTCATCTAAATCATCTTTTACCGCCACAAACACCATCTCGATGTCTTCATCAGATTCGGTGTCAGTATCTTCATCTTTGCATGTAGCTAGGTAACTGGCCTTCTTTCCTTTGTCCTTTTAGTCTCAGGTATCTCTTCTTTCTGATTGTCAGTTGCTTTTGTAATCGCAGTTATCACCTCTGTCAAACTTATTTTCAAATGATAAGTCATTACTTCTGTCATCTTTTCTTCTATTAGGAAATCTTGTAGCAAAGTGTCCAATCTCTTTACAATTAAAACATACAAGTGGTAATTTACCTTTGTATTTACCTTTGCCTCTCTACATTCTTCTAGCCATAAGTGCTTCAATTTCATCAAGATCTTCTTCTTCACTTTCACTTTCACTATCTTCTCTGATAGTGTGTTTATGACTTGATTTACTTATTCTCAAAGAAGATTTGAATGCAGACTCTATATTTGATAAGACACTATTATCAAAGTTATTCATCTCAAATGAAATCAGTTTTCCAATCAAACTATCTAGGGTAACATTATTATTTTCTACTGCTCTCATTTCTTGTATGGCAGATTCTGTAATAGCATAAGTAGGCAGTAAGGTTCTTAGAATTTTACTTATCACTATCTCTTCATCTAGTACACCTCCAACTCCTCAGATAACATTGACTACCTCTTTGATTCTTGTGTTGTACTATGTGATGTTTTCACCTTCTTTCATTCTGAGATCATCAAAATTTCCTCTAAGGCTTTCTGCCTTGGCTCTCAAAACATTTATATCACCACCATGTACAAGCTTCAATTTATCCCACATATGCTTTGCAGTTGTGCATGTTTTGACATCTTCAAATTCAGCATCAGAGAGTGAGGAAGCAAGCTCTATTATCATGCAGTTGTGCTCATGCTTATCTCTCATTTGTTCAACTGTGAGTGCTCCAGTGGGAAATACATATTCAGTATCTAAGTATTGAGTAACATCATTTCCAATACCTGATAAGTGGAGTCTTATCCTGCTTTTCCATGAAGCAAAGTTGTCTTTGTTCAGCTTGGGCACATCTCGTCTGTTCATCTTGTGATATTTAGCTTAGGTCTTGAAACGTTCCTTCTAAGAACACAAGCTTTGATACCAATTGTTAGAATAACTGAGATGGGAGGGGTGAATCAGTGGCCTCAAAAATTAATCCTTAAATCAACCCAAAAACTTATTACCACATTTATAAGCCTCTATTTATCTTCATTCCTACAATATGATTTCCTTCAAATATTAATAACACATAACTGCTGCTCGGATTACTCTTTCAAACCTTATTCTTACTTTTACCAATTAGTAGTCTTTCTATTTACCGAAATACAGTAAATAACTAGTGTATATCGATCAATCCAGATTTATTTATGTGAAATGCAAAACAATAAAGTAATGACTCATAAACACATGAACACATGGATTTTTAACGTGGAAACCCTGTTAAGGGAAAAACCATTGGGACCAGTAACCCAAATTTTCACTCTTCTGAAGTGAGTTTGGTGAAGAGCCAACCCTGTTAAAGGTTACAAACACACTATTAGGTGTGACCTTGTTAGAGGATTTAAATAAATAGTTTGTCACTCAGTATCTGGCATCTAATGCTACCATCCTTGATCAAACACTCACTTGGCCTGTCAATAGGTATCTAGCATATCCAATGCTACTTTGTATGATCAAACTTTTTGATACTCCTTGGGATGTATTTCAATTAGAAAAGACTTTTAAGTCCTACTCGGTTAAGAGACTTGATGCTTCAATGGTTAAATTGATATGTTCACATATATAACTAGAACTGCATATTTTCAGATTTATTGTAAGTACATTACCTTTCTGATCAATGTTATCAATTCAATACCTTTTCTCCACACTGTTCTTCTCTGTGATGTTGTATCACTGTTCATTGGTGTCTGCAGAATTTAGCTCTTTCCTCAGCTTGATTGATCAAGTCTGAATGAAGACTTTCTTCTCCTTCAAAATCTCTTCAGCATCTATTCTCTTGTCACTCCCCCTAATTCACATTGAATTAGCTTGTCTCTTATATAGACATGATTTCACCATTTCTTGGCTTTCTTGATTTGGCGTGATCCACAATTCTTGCCAATTAGATTTAAAGCAAAACTCTTGTTTTATCTCGTAGAGATCTTCTTTCCAACTAGACAAAACAACTTTAAATCCTTTACTTATCTCTGGTTTTATCTTGTCAATTAAAACAATGATAATTACCAGTTAAGTCTGTATTTAGCTCTTGATAGCTAAGCATTTTATCATTTATGAACTCTTTGTTCTGTCGGTCAATACTTAAGTTAGTCATCGGTGACAACTGACTGCTCCATCGGTGAGACTTCAGTTGTCTTCGGGATCTCCATCTGTCGGGCAACACTGTGATTCTGTCTGTCAGGTTACATTGTGTTTTTTCTCATTGGGTAACAATGTGACTTTGCTCGTTGGGTAACACAGTGAATTTGCTTGTCGGTAATGCTGTGCTTTTGCTCGTCGGGTAACATTGTGACTTTGCTCTTGTTGGTTTACTTTGTCCATCGGTGTGCACTCTGTCGGTGTTTATAGTCACTTTGTGAATACTTAACTTTTATGCATTACTGATAGCATAGCATTTGATTCATTGGTTCTTTGAAGTCTTTTAGCAGTATGACCATACAGATTATATCAAGTTGACATCAATGATAATACAATACATTAACTGATTTAATGTCTTGCATCAACTTAACATCTTCAAAAATTCAATTAGTTATAGTTCATCAATGAGGACAATGGGTCTCCCTAACTAAGCCCTTTTCTAGCCTTTAAAAAACCCCAGGGGGGGCCTATTAACTAAAACAGAGTATTGGATAGTCTCTATAGATTCCTTGATGAGTCGAATAAATCTATTACTGAAACCAAGTTTGAGCAAGACAGAGAACAAGAAGTGTCATTTAACTTTATCATATGCCTTGGAAATTTCCAACTTGAAAGCCATACCTTGACTCCAACTTCGATCCATGGAGTGGATTATCTCATGAGTATTAATGGAAGCATCCAAAATTTGACGTTGTGGAATAAAACCCTTCTGGCAAGGGATGATAAATTTATCTAGAAGTGGTTTCATCCTATTGATCAATAATTTTGAGAAAATTTAATAAATGGTATTATAGAGGCTGATAGGCCTGAAGTTAGTGATATATTTTAGGTCCTGGACCTTAGGGACAAGTGCAATGTAGGTGTTATTTAACTTCCTAAGGAGCTTCTCAGTCCTAAATAAATACCTAGCGGCCTTGGTAACATCATAACAAACAACCTCCCATAATTCCTGTAAGAAAGTCAATGGGAAGCCATCTAGCTCAGGAGCCTTATATGCTCCCATGGAAAACATTGCCTCTTTAACTTATTCATTCGTGACCAAGGCCAGGAGAATCATATTTTTATAATCTTGTATGATGGTAGGGAGGTGGGAAAGGAGTCTATCCTGAACCTCAGTATACTAATTTCCTTCATTGTCAACATATAGCTGAATGAAGAAGTGGGAGACAAGCTCCCCAATTTTTCCTCATTGGTGACTTCTTCATTTCTTTCATGAAATAAGGACTTAATAATGTTCCTCTTTTTATGCCTGTTGGTTGTTGTATTAAAGAAATTTGAATTCATGTCCCCATTTTTCATCCATTAGATCCTTGATCTTTTCTTCCAATATATTTCTTCTTTGCTGAGGTTGGATTTCCATTTCTTTCTCCAGTTTTCCTCTTTTTCATGTAGAGATTGATAAAATTTACCCAAAATTATTATATTTTAGATATGATCAAGCTTGGACCCAGTTTCCTTCTTCTGTTTAAAAATCTCTCCAAAGGAAGACTTACTCCAAACTCCAACTTCCCTTCTATAATGTCCAGTTTCTGTGAGATCCTAAACACGGCAGAGCCTTGAACAGGTGTAGACACCACTATTGGATACAATCTTTTAAATCCATATGGGAGGTCCACATAATTTCATACAGAAATGGGAGTGGGCCTACGTAAGGTTTGTTAACCCACTGGAGAAGGATGGGGGGTGATCTGAAACCATTCCTGAAAGATCTATGAGTGTGGTGTTGCATACCAAGTCCCATTCAGAGGACACAAAGAATCTCTCAAGCCAGACCTGAGTCAAATGAGAAAATTTCCTATTATTACACCATGTAAAAGGGTTTCCTTATAGCTCCTGATCAAATAGGTCATTTCTATAAATGAAATATGAAAGATCATTCATGTTTCCACTGAAGTCTATTGAACCTCCCATCTTCTCAAATGGAAACAAAGGGGAATTAAAGTCCCCCACCACCATATAGATAGCCTCCTGATCATTCAAATTTATGGAGGAGATGTCTCTCCAAACTAGTTCCCTACCCTCTCTTTTAATAGGTGCATGTTGACCATTTTGGTCTCCCATCAGATCCTCAGATCATACTGCCATCAAGGGATTTTAGCTAAACCAATATGCAAAGTTAATTAGTTAAAACCTTCAAATCAAGAATACCAGGGTAACTTGTCCCAGGTTATATCGATATGATCTTGCAGTGATAGGATAAGGCAGTAAAGGGTGATTTTGGCAAGACTGGTCGAAGGCTTCCCCGAAAATCCTAACAAAATGTTTCATTAGGCTAAGGATGCAATTATCAGCGTAGTTGGTTGATGTCTTGCTAATGGTTTTCATTGACATAATTTTCACTGTTGGGAATGAAAAATTCATGTGGTGTGATAGTGTTGGTTACACCAATGAATTTAATGATATGAGGTCTTCGAGTAGTTCAACATTAATCACTTATTGGAGGAAAAGGGCACAAGTCTTGCTAATAGTTTCTATCGGTATAGATTATGTTATCAGAAGGGAAAAAATCACGTGTTCTAATAGTTATGGTCTCTTCGATGGTTTTTATCAAAGTAATTTTCTACAATGAGGGTTTTCTTGGCTCAGTGAAGGTTTCAGAGAAATTTTTTCCAATAGACAACCCCCCGATATGCAGCCTTGGTAGAGCAATAATGAGGATTTTGGTAAGACATCTTTGGGTCTTGCCTAAATGACTGTTATTTAGGAGACATTGATGAGGGTTCTATCAACAATAGGGACACGATGCGGATGGATGGGATTGGTGGAACAACAAAGGAGCTTTCTCAATGAGTTTCATTGGGGTAGATATTGATATCAGAAATGAAGAAAAGGGGTGTTCCGAAAGTGTTTGTCTCGCCAATGGGGTTCTATTGATGGAAGTCTCTCTGACGGGTCAGTTGGGTGGTAATGGAGGGGTTTCTATCAGTGGAAGTTTCATTGATGAGGTTCATTGGCATAGCTTTTCCTATCGAGAATGACATATTTATGAGTGATAGTGTTGGATTTGTCGATGGTTTCCATTGGTGGAGGTTTTTCTGATAAGTGGAGACATTGACAGTTTGATAGATGATTTCGGTGAGAGTCTTGCCGATTATATTTTTAGTAGAGATTCCTATAAGTTTTTTCTGACAAGTTCATCAAAGGAAAGTGAAACCGTTAAGTCTTCAACCTTTTGGGTTTCTCAGGTAGTTCCTATTGG
>MU225137.1:1294638-1321721 GCA_018584345.1 Thuja plicata
ACAGAAAGAGAGAAGCAAAAAAGCTATGGAGGCCAAAAATCACAGATTGATGGAAGAGGAAACATCTTGTGCAAATAATGGAGAAAAAACTCTTAATGCAATAACATCCTCAATTAATTAATAACCACCGAATTGAATAATTTACAAAGAGGGAATCCTTATAAAAGGATACCGAAACCCTAAAGGGAAAATCTAGGTTGCATAATAATAATTAATAAAAGAATTAATTATTAAATGCCTAAAGTTTAGCTTAAGTAAAAGAGAGATAATAAGTGACTTAATAATTAAATCAATATGATTTAATTAATAAGTGGAATCACTTTATTACTCTAACAGTTCCAAAACTACTTTTGAGCTCCAAAGGCACTTTTGGAACTAAGGCCAGTTTTTGACAACCAATGAAAATTAATCAGTGGGCCCATTCTTTCCAAAATAATAGGTTTGATGGTTCCTAAGGGGTTTTCAGAACTCAAAGGAACAAAAGGAGGAAAGAAAAGTCAAAGACAGGTTTTTAAGACTATTCTAGAACTAAGGTCGAAACCTAAAGCTCAACAAGGAACATAGGATCATCGGCGAGGGTCTTGGTGATGGTTTCATGGGCATAGGGAAAATTATCAGAAATGAGATTTTGGTGTCACCCGATAGTTTATGTATTGTTGATGGGTTTCATCAAAGAGGCTTCCTGCAGGTTTTGTTGATGGAGGTCAACTCATGGTTAGTTCAACGTGGTGTCGGCAAGAGTCTTGTCGATGATGTCTTATCGGCGGAGATGCCTCATTATTTTTTTTATATGTTTGGCTATGGGGTAGATGATTTGACTGTGATTTCATTAGGGTATGTTACACTGATGAGTCCTCTCATTGGTCTAACTTACATTGTTGGAAATGAAAAAATCCAATGGGATGATAGTGTATGTTATATCGATGGTCTCTATCGGGGAAGATTTATCGTAGTATTGTCGATATCTTTGGGGCAGTGATAAATGTAAAATCTTCACTGAAGGATCTTCTTGGTGCTTCACCAATTTTTAATGGTTCTTTTCAGTAGATCATTTCACTCAGCAAAATGTTTGGTTTATCAGGGAGGCTCTGCCGATGGTTGATAATACTAGTTTGAGCACCAAAAAAGCATAGAGTTTTGTTGAGGTAGCTTTCAGCGATGAGGAATGGGAAGAGGTTGAGAATTAACATTTCTATTTTCTTTTCATTGACCTTTCTATTATGTCTTCTTTTTGTTACCAACTTCTAGGTGGTACCAATACTACAAAGAGGTTTCAATTTGATCTTCATCCACTTTGTGATCATTTTCCACTTGTGATAACTCTCACAGAAGGATCTAAATGCCATCAAATGAGATTTTGATCTCATCTATTCCTGACAGAGGTTCATATTTATTGCTGAGATCATTTCTTGCTATTGGGCATTCATTATGGCTGCTTCTTCCTGAAGACTTTTACGTTCCACTTGGGGCTCTTCCTGTCGCTTCTGAGATCAACTTGCACATGAGGATTAGATTGCTTCTTATCTTTTCTTCCATTCTGTAGATAACTGTAGTTAGGGTTTTGACTTCATTGTTTTACTCTGAGTTATGTCAGCTCCATAAAAGGAAATCTTTGTACATTTTGTAGGGGTTCTTATCAAGTTCACTTACAATAGCTTATGATCTGTAGATGTTATTTCCTTATGCCTTCCATTAATGAAATTTCCTTTTTTTACCTCTTCTCACCATTCTGGCATTAAGTGCATGTTCTTTTCCTTGTACTGAATGTTTCTTTCATGTTTCTTATGTTTGTATGTTGTATCTACCTTTCATGTGAATGTTACACAGTGAATGTATGTTCCTAGTAGCATCTCATTAGTTTTGTTCTACATATGAGTCTTTAGGAAATAGATTAGAGATGAGATCAGTGTATGTTTTGGTTCTTTCATTAATGTTAAGTGCAGTTTTAGGTAGAGAGATCCATGATTCAATCTGGTGCATCACATTTTCTCTTTCTGTATTTCCCTTCAACATATCCTTCTCCCTTTTCCTTGAAAGCGGTAGTTTTAGGTGCATCCATATTGTAGAGGAAGTCGGCCTTCACCAGAGACTCAACCTCGCTTGTCAAGTACCAGACTTGGAGGCTTTTTCTATATTTCATGAGGTCTCCTAGGTTACTAATCACCATCTAGGTGAGGGTGCAGGCTTTTGTGTTAACATGTTTTGGCATGCCCTGTGGGACAGAGATTCAAATAAATTCATAAGTCTACTGGTTAGTCAGGTCAAACTCTATTCAATGAGAATTTGGGTGTTATTCCTAGTTATATCAACCTTTGTAGGCATTTCATCAAACACCATGGTGACTCTAAGTGCAAATCTTCCATTTTTAAGCATTCACAGTGTTGGTATAAAAGATCATTTATGATCTTTTGTGATTTCCATTTTTTTTTGTAAATTTGGAGCTTTATGAAGCTATAGTATGGATTTATTTCATAGAAATGAATATTATGCATCTTCATATCATAGTACTTCTATCCCTTCACCCTCTTTTTATCAAATTCAGCCTGAACTTCAGCCTGGCTTTGGTTCAGGTTCCTCTATAATATCAAATGACCAATATATTCCACCTATTTTTCACTCTCTCACTCTTTCTCAATCCTTAGTTAAAATGGATGTTAATAAGCTCAGGGATAATATTGTGGACCTTTGTGGTAGGTTTTTTAACCTAGGCATAGTTTTTAATCGGGTTCCATCCATTACTCTATATAGACGATATGGATTGCCAGGAGTTAAGAATTCTTTTGTGGGACTAGGTTGGACAATTGCATCAAATTAAAAGACATCAGGTGCTGAATGCACAACTGGAGGAACCAACACACTAATTACTTTTATTTTTTATTATACTATCTATAAGAAAACACCTAGATAAGGTTACAGAACTAGAACATGAAATGGAGGTCCAATAGAGACATTTTGAGGAGCAACTTGTAAAGCAAATTATTGTAGCAGAAGAAGAGAAAATAAAGCTCAAGTTAGCTCATTTATAGACCCAAGAAGAAGAGGTATCCCCTTCTCCAAAAAAATTCATTCAAAGATTTAAGAAGCCCCCTCCATCACAAGAGCCTACTTCTATTATAACTCCTCTACTCCCTATACAAGAAACTTTACCCTCTCAGCCTTCTATACATGTTTCAATTTTACTCTTTAAGAGTGGACCTCTGGTGTGGAAAGTTGATGGTCCTAACATTCACTTTTAGAGATAAATTCAAAGCCAAATATACCATGGGATGAGTTGCATCCTTCTATTCATGAGATTTCACATGAGTCATAACTAGAGCAACCAAAGGAGACAAAAGAGTTGCATGAGGATATAGAGAAGATTTTATCCATTCATCCCTCTATGCATATGAAGAATGAACAAAAGGAAGAGGATCAAATCCTCTTATTTGAAGATCTTCCCTCTTTTATGGAGGAAGAAGAAGAAAAAAAAAATCATTCCTTCCTTTGAGGAATAAATCTTGGCTTTTGATCCTTTACAAGAATTAGGGGGTTTGCTGCAAGAAGAGGAAGAAAATTAGTTATTATAGCAAGAATTCCTCCATGATATGGAGAGTGACAAAGAGGATCCCAAGGATAGCTCTATCCTTGAGGAAGAGCATGTTGATATGTATGAGGTTTCCCCTCAACCTATGCATATTATTGCAGTAGAGAAAAAAGAATCTGATGAAGAGAAATTTGTTGTAATGAGCTAGAATTTTTTGCTCATCCATAGACATCAAACCATCTTCTCCTTTATCATAAGATCATGAGTTGCAACAAAAACAAGTGTAGATTCACTCCATACCAGTAGCTCTAAAGGAAGTGGGTCATGAGAATCATGAAGAGGTGGAGATCTTTTCTTCACCAAAAGAAGAAGATCCATTTCCAAACTAGTAGGATACCATTATTGCAGAGCATAATAGCGAGGTCAAGGCTAATTTCTTAGACCCAATATCGTCAAGAGGATGCCCTATGAAGAATCTAGCTCTACAAAAAATCAATATGCTACCCCTGGTCATGTTTATTTCAAAACATGAGAGTGAGTTTCACAAAGAGGTGAAAGTCAGTCTTGCTCAAGGTAAGAATATTCTAGTGCTTGAAAACTTCATTATTCTTAGTATTGGGATGATTTTCCAGCAAGCTTTGATATGCTTGTTATTCTTACTGCACTGCCTAGTTACCCAAGTGCATGAAAGGAACACAAAACTTGTAAGGAAAGGCAACTAATTAAACAAGCTAGTTAATGGCTTTGTTTAACATATTGTTATAAATTATTGTACATAGTAGAGTAGATTTTTTTTAGCTTTCAAAGAAGTACACGAGCACAACTATTTCCTAGAAATAGAAAGTTTTGGTTTTGTTTAGTTATAGAAAGGAGGTTGCAGGTTCTTCAATGAATCCATGCCCAATGGATTTCTAGGTTACTAATCTTTGCACATAGCAGGCTTGTGACCCCTTGAGTTGCTAGAAATGTTGACCATTTTGGCCCCCCATCAGATTCTCAGATCATACTGCCATCAAGGGATTCTAGTTGAAATAATATGAAGAGCTAATCAGTTAAAACCTTCAGATTAGGCATATCGGTGTAACTTGTCTCAGGTTATACTGATATGATCTTGCATTTATATAACAGGGAAGAAAAGGGTGATTTTGACGAGGCTGGTATAAGGTTTCCCAAAAAATTCTAAATGAATGTTTCATCGGGTTGACGATGCAGTTATTGGTGTAGTTGGTCAAGGTCTTTCCAATGGTTTTTATTGGCATAGTTTTCACTATTAGGAATGACAAATTCCTATGGTCTGATAGTGTTTCTTACACTGATGAAGTTCATCAAAGTAACTCTCACCAATATGAGGTCTTCGAGCAGTTCAACATGGGTCAGTTATCACCATAATAGGGCGCAAGTCTTGCTAATGGTTTCCATCGATATAGATTATGTTATCGGAAGGGAAAAAATTATGTGTTCAGATATTTATGGTCTCTTTGATGGTTTTTATTAGAGTAAGTTTCTCCGATGAGGGTTTTCTTGGCTCAGGGAAGGTTTCAATGAAAGTTTTGCTGAGAGACAACCCCTGATATGCAGCCTTGGTAGAGAGACAATGAGGATTTTGTAAAGACATATTTGGGTCTTGCCAAAATGACTATTCTTTAGGATACATCATTGAGGGTTATGCCAACTATAGGGACAAGACAAGGATGGATGACATCGGTGGAAAAACAAAGAAGCTTTCCTGATGAGTTCATCAGGGTGTTTATTGATATTGAAAATGAAGAAAATGGGTTCTCTGACAGTGTTTTTATCACTGATGGGATTCCATTGGTGGAGGTCTCTCCTACGGGCAGTAATGAAAAGGTTTCTATTGGCAGAAGTTTCACCGATGAGGTTCATTAGTGTAGCTTTGCTTGTTAGGAATGACAGATTTGTGAGCATTGATAGTGTTGTCTTTGCTGATGGTTTCCATCAGTGGAGATTTTCCCAATAAGCGGAGACACGAATAGTTTGATAGATAATTTTGGTGAGAGTCTTGTTGATGATATTTTTGGCAGAGCTTCTTGTTATTTTCTACAATGAGTTCATCAAAGGAAAAAAACTGCTAAGTCTTCAGCTTTTTGGGTTTCTTAGGTAGTTTCAGAAATGCTTTTGGGTTCCAAAGGCACTTCTGGAACTAAGGCCAATTTTTTATGACAAATGAAAAGAAATTAATGGGGCCCAATCTTGCCAAAATAAGAGGTTTGATGGTTCCTAAGGGGTTCTTTGAAACCTGAAGGAACAAATAAAACTCAAAGGCAGGCTTTTAGACTATTTCAAAACTAAGGCTAGAACCTGAAGCTCAACAAGGAACACAAGATCATCGACGAGGGTCTTGTTGATGGTTTCATTGGCATATGGAAAACTAGCAAAAATGAGATTTTTGTGTCACCTAATAGTTTAAGACTTCCTGTAGGTTTCGCCGATGGAGTTCATCTCATGGTTAGTTCAATGGTGGCATCAACAAGAGTATTGTCGATGATGTCTTATTGACGAAGCTGCCTCATTGTTTTTCTGATATGTTTGGCTGTGGGGTGCATGATTTGACTGTGATGTCATTGGTGTATGTTACACCAATGAGTCCTCTCATCGGTCTAACTTACATTGTCAGAAATGACAAAATACAATGGGTTGATAGTGTATGTTATATAGATGGTCTTCATTAGGAAATCTTGCTCGTAGTCTCATTGATATCTTTGGGGTAGTAATAAATGCAAAATATTCATCAGAGGAGCTTCTTGGGGCTTCACCAATTTTTTATGATTCTTTTTAGTAGATCAATTCACTCAACAGAACATTTGGTTTGTCGGGGAGGCTCTAGTTGATGGTTGATAGGACTAATTTGAGTGCCAAAAAAGCATAGATTTTTGTCAGGGTAGCTTTCAACGATGAGGAACGGGTAGAGGTCGCGCATTATTGTTTACAGCTACTTTTCATCTACCTATTTGTTTTGTCTTCTTGTTTTCAGTGACTTCTAGGCAGTACCATTACTGCATATGAGTTTCAATATGATTTGCATCCACTTTGTAATCATTTTAAACTTGTGTTAACTCTCACAGAAGGATCTACATGCCAGCAAATGAGATTTTGATCTGATATGTTCCTGACAAATTTTCATATTTATTGCTAAGATATTTTCTTGATGTTGGACATTCATTGTGGTCGCTTCTTCCTGAAGACTTATGGGTTTCACTTGTGGCTCTTCCTGTCACTTCTGAGATCAACTTGCACATGAGGATCATATTGATTCTGATCTTTTCTGCCCTTCTGTAGCTAACCCTGGTTAGGTTTTTGACTTCATTGTTTCACTCTGAGTTATGTTAGCTCCATAAAAGGTAACCTTTGTACATTTTGTAGGGGTTCTTCTCTGGTTCACTTACAATAGATTATGCTCTATAGATGTAATTTCCTTATTCCTTCCATTAATGAAATTTCTTGTTTGTACCTCTTCTCACCTTTCTAGTATTAATTTCATGTTATTTTCCTTGTATTGAATGTTTCTTAAGTTTATATGTTGTATCTACCTTGCTTGTAAATTCTAGATAGTGAATGTATGTTCTTGGTAGCATCTAATTAGTTGTGATTTGCATACAAGTCTTTAGGAAATATATTAGAGTTGAAATCAATGTATATTTTGGGTCTTTAATTAATGTTAAGTGCAGTTATAGGTAGAGAGATCCATGATTCAATTTGGTGCATCACCTTTGCCCTTTCTGTATTTCCCTTTTAGCATATCCTTCTCTCTTTTCATTGAAAGAAGTAGTTTTAGGTGCATCCAGATTGTAGAGGAAGTCAACCTTCTCCAGAGACTCAACCTCTCTTGTCAAGTTCCACACTTGGAGGTTTTTTCCATGTTTCACAAGGTTGCCTAGGTCGCTAATCACCATCTAGCCAAGGGTGCAAACTTTTGTGTTAATAATGTATAAACATTAAAATCATGCGAGGTGAAATTACAAAGATGAACAGTCACCACAAGATAATTTTGAGAAAAGAAAAGGCTTCACCATCCAACTTACTAGTATTCCATAGAGTTTCCACCCCTCCTAAGGAACCATTTGCTCACTATAATAGAAGGAATCCCCCAACCATAGTTTATTTACAACTTTGGAGAAATTTTGAAAGGTCATCTTAATCTCCTACAACAACAAGACATCAATTTTAAATTCTATGATATATTGTTTGAGAATTTTTTTTTTGGGGGTTGTTCATTGATGACATGTAACTGATTGAATGTTTGAAGATGTTAAGTTGATCATTGAAATGCATAAAGATAATTCAAGACATTAAATCAGTTAATGGATTGTATTGTCATTGATGTCAACTTGATATAATCTAATCGGTTATAATCAAAGTGTCAAAGACTTCAGAGAATCAGAGAGAAAGACTATGCTTTCAGTAATGCATAAAAGACAAGCATTCACTAAGTGACTTCAAACACTGATGGCTAGTGGAACCCAATAGATAGAGATAAATGAAAGTTAAGTCACAGTGATTCCCGAGCAAAGAAACCGACGAGCATTACCGAAGAGCAGAATCACAAGCATTACCAATGGCCAGAATTATAGTGTTAACCGATGAGCATAACTTTTTAGTAAAGCCCGAAGGACAGACAACCCCGACGGAGTAGCCTGAGGAGAACTAAAGTGTTGATCAAAGCTATCAAAGTGTTAAAACACCGAAGTTAATTGGAGCTCAAAAATGAAAAAATATCGAGCTGGCAGAGCTAAGAATAGACTTAACTGGTTGTTATCATTGTTTTCATCAACAAGATAAAGCCAGAGATAAGTAAAAGATTTAAATCTATTTTATCTAGTTGGAAAGAAGATCTCTACGAGATAAAATAGAAGTTATTCTTTAAATCAAAATTGGCTAAGATTCTAGATCACGCCAAGAACAAGAAAAACAAGAAGAGAGAAGCAGTGATATCATGTCTATAAATAGACAACTTAATTCATTATAAAAAAAGGGGAGTGAATGAAAAAGAGGATGCTGAAGAGAAATTGATGAAGAAAAACTTCATACAGTCCTGATCAATCAAGATAAGGAAAGAGCTAAATATTTCTATGGACACCAAGCAACAGAGCACAACATCACCGAGCAGGAACAAAAGTGGAGAAAAGGTATTGAAAATATATATTGATCAGAATGGTTTAATGAGATTACAGTAGATCTGAAAATCTGCAAGTATAAGTTGTATATGTGAACAAATTATTTATTGTTTCAATTTAACCATTGATTCAGAAAGTCTCTTAACCAAGTAGGATTTAAAGATCCTTTCTACATTGAGATACATCCCAAGGAGTATCAAAAAGTTTGATCATGAAGATAGCATGAGATTGTAGATACCATTTGAAAGACCAGGGTTTGGTCATAGAAGGTAGCATAGAGATGCCCGATGTCAAGTGACAAACTAATATTTTAAATCCTCTAACAAGGTCACACCTAACAGTGTGTTTTTAACCATTAATATGGTTGGATCTTCACCAAGCTCACTTCAGAAGAGAAAAAATTTTGGGTTACCGGTCCCAAGTGGTTTTTTCCCTTAACAGGGTTTCCATGTTAAAAATCCATGTGTCAATGTGTTTATGAGTCACTACTTTAGTGTTTTGCATTACACATAACTTATCTGGATTGATCGATATACACTAAGCTATTTACTATTTTCGGTAAATAAAAGACTGCTATTTGGTAAACATAAAGAATAAGGTTTAAAAGATAACTCTGAGCAGTAGTTATTTGATATGATTGTTTGAAGGCATACATCTTGTAGGACTGAAGATAACTAGAGGCTTAATATTGTGGTACTAAGTCTTTGGGTTGATTAATTGGAATATTTTTGAGGCCATTGATTCACCCCCCTCTCAGTTATTACTAACAATTGGTATTAGAGCTTGTGTGCTTAGAAAGGGAGTTTAACCGCTCAAGACAAAGATCACAAGATAAACAAACGAGATGTGCCCAAGTTGAATAAAGACAACTTTGCATCATGGAAAATAAAAATAAGACTCCACCTATCAGGTATCGGTAATGATGTTACTCAACACCTTGATACCAAATATGTGTTGCCTAGAGTACCTCATACTCTTGAGAAATTGAGAGAAAATCATGAGCATAATTTCATGATGATAGAACTTGCTTCCCCACTCTCTGATGCTGAGTTTAAAGATGTCAAAACCAACACTTCTGCAAAGAAAATGTGGGATAAGTTGAAGCTGGTACATGGAGGAGATGCTAATGTACTAAGAGCCAAGGTAGAAAGCCTAAGAGGGAGGTTTGATGACCTAATGATGAAAAAAGTAGAAAATATCACTCAATATAGCTGTAGAATCACAGAGGTAGTTAATTCTATCTAAGGAGTTGGAGGTGTACTTGAAGAGGAGACACTGGTAAGTAAAATCTTAAGAACCTTACTGCCTGTATACACTATTGGAGTTTTTGCTATTCAAGAAATGAGTGCAGTTGCAAACAATACAGTTACTCTAGATAGTTTGATTGGTAGACTGATTTCATTTGAGATGAATAACTTTGATAATAGTGTCTTACCATCTATAAAATATGTATTCAAATCTTCTTTGAAAATAAGTAAGTCAAGTCATAAACACACTATGAGGAATGATAGTGAAAGTGACAATGAGGATCAAGGACTTGATGAGATTGAAGCACTAATAGAAAGAAGACTCCAGAGAGGCAAAGGTAGATACAAAGGTAAATTACCACTTGTATGTTTTAATTGTAAAGAGGTTGGACACTTTGCTGCAAGATGTACTAATAGAAGAAAAGATGACAGAAGTAATGACAGAACATATGAAAAGAAGTTTGACCGAGGTGATAATAGAGATTACTAAAGAAACCAAAAATCTGAAAGAAGAGATACCCGAGACTACAAGGACAAAGGAAAGAAAGCTTGTTACCTATCTAAGAACAGAGCTGATGATACTAACACCGAATCTGAAGAAGACATTGAGATGGTATTTGTAGCCATGAAGGATGACGCAGACAAAGAAGAAGAAAGGTATGTAGAAACTACACTCATATCTAAGGTTAGTAATAATGATGTCTAGATTATAGATAGTGGCTGCACTCACCACATGACTGGTGATAAGATAAAGTTTGAAACTTTTGAAAACTATAATGGTGGTTCAGTAAAAATGGGTAATGACACACCTTGTCCAGTTGAAGGTAAAGGAACCATAATGTTGAATAACCTGAAAAATGTGAACATGCTTATTGGGTAAAAGGGTTGAATTATAATCTGTTAAGTGTTTCAAAGATGAAAAATATAGGTCACCAAGTAGCATTTGAGAATAAGAAGGCAAAGATCTTCAATGAATCAGGAAGGTTGATTAGAACTGGTGAGAAGAGAAAAGGTAACCTTTTCTATCTTGATAACATTAACACCACTTGTTTAATGGATAGAAATGGAGACATGTGGTTGTAGCACAAAAGATTGTGTCATGTGAATTTTGACAACATGATAAAGATAAGCAATAAAAGGAATGTCAGAGGCTTACTGAGCATGTCAAAGCCCAAGCATATCATGTGCAGGAACTGTCAAAAAGGTAAGATGACAAAGTCTAGTTTCAAGAGTAAAACCCATACATCTAATGCAATTCTAGAATTATTCCATATTGATCTATGTGGACCCATCAGGACCAAGAGTTACTATGGAGATAGGTATTTCATTCCCTTTGTTGATGATTATTCTAGAACGATGACAGTATGTTTTTAAAAGATAAATCAGAAGCATTCAAGATGTTTAAATGGTATAAGGCTATGATAGAAAAACAAAGTGATAAGAAATTAAAATGCTTAAGGTCAAATAGAGGAGGGGAATTTATTTTAGATGAATTCACTAATTTCTGTAATGAGCATGGAATTAAAAGACAGGTTTCTGCACCAAGAACACCACAACAAAATAGAATTATTGAGAGGAGAAATAGATCAATTGTTGACTATGCAAGAACATTGATGATTGAGAAAAACATCACTCAAAATTTCTGGAGGGAAGCTATCAGTACTGTTGTCTACACATTAAATAGAGTACAATTGAAGAAGGACACAAAGAAGACACCCTATGAGCTTTGTATGGTTACACACCCAATGCAAGTTACTTCAGAATCTTTGGTAGTCAATGTTATATTTTGAAAGATGATAGAAATGGAAAGCTTGATTCCAAAAGTGATGAAGGTATCTTTCTAGGGTATTCCACCAAAAGCAAGGCTTATAAGTGTCTTAACAAGTCATCTAACAAGATCATTAAAAGTGCAAATGTAAAGATAAATGAATTTGCAGAAAAGAATGATAAGGAAAGTAGGAAAGAACCAAAGGAATACAATAGGTTTTTTTTATACTAAATAACCTGACACTATACCCAAGCAACAATGTATCACTCTTGAGCAATAGAACATTGCACCCAAGCATCAGGCTGCAATTACCAAAAATAAGGATAATACTCAAGATGATGTACCAAGTGATGGAGATTAGAGAGAAGGTCAAGAAGATGATTAGAATGATGGAAAAAAAGCTAAACTAAAACTTTCCAAGTATGTCAGAAGACATCATCCACAGAATCAAATCATAGGAGACAAGAAGGCTGGAATGAGAACAAGAAGTAAGTCACTAAACACTAGATGTTTACTTTGTGATTTTGAGCCTAATTGTGTTAATACTACACTTGAGAATGAAGAATGGGTCAGTGCTATGAATGAAGAAATATAACAAATTGATAAGAACAACACATGGACACTAGTACCGAGACCTGATGACAAGAATGTCATCAATACCAAATAGATATTCAGAAACAAGCTGAATGAGAATGGAGAAGTCACAAGAAACAAAGCAAGGTTAGTATGCAAGGGGTATGCACAATAAGAAGGTATTGATTATGGAGAAACCTTTGCACCCATTTCTAGACTAGAAGGAGTTAGAATCTTACTTGCTTATGCTTCATATAAAGAATTCAAGGTATACCAGATGGATGTCAAATCTGCATTCCTAAATGGAATACTGGAAGAAGAGATATACATTGAACAACCAGAAGGGTTTGTTGATCCAGACAAGAGGAACATGGTATGTAGACTACATAAAGCCTTATATGGATTGAAACAAGCACCTAGAGCCTGGTATGAAAGACTCCACTCCTATCTCATTAGCATTCAATTTGTAAGAACAAGTGAAAATAACAATCTGTACTTAAAAGAAGATACCGATGGTAATATTCTGATTGCTGAAATATTTGTTGATGATATCATTTTTGGGGGAAATGAAATGTTATGCAAATCCTTTTCAAAAGAAATGAGTAAAGAATTTGAAATGTCTATGTTTGGGGAGATCAAATTCTTTCTTGGTCTACAGATTCTTCAAGAAGATGCAGGCATATATATCACTTAGTCCAAATACATCAAGGAAGTGTTGAAGATATTCAAGATGGAAGATTCTAAGCTAGTTGGAAGACCTATGGATACTAGATGCAAGTTGACAAAAGAAGACAAATCAAATGAGGTAAATCATACCTTGTATAGATCAATGATTGGCAAACTAATGTATGTTGTTCATACTAGACCAGATATAGCACATGCAGTTGGAATAGTTGCAAGATTCTCTGCTAATCCCAAGGAATCACATATGAATGATGTTAAGAGAATTATGAGATATCTGAAGAACACCGAGGACTATGGATTATGGTATAAAAGAGAAGGAAAATTTGAGCTACAATTCTATACAAATGTTGATTGGGCTGGAAACATTGATGACTGAAAGAGCACAACTAGAGGAGCATTCTTCATGGGTGTCAGACTTGTCACATGGATCAACAAGAAGCAAGGATGCATCTCAAAGCAGAGTATGTGACTGCTACTTCAAATTGCTCCAATATTGCATGGATCAAACAGTTGCTGGAAGGTATGAATATGAAGATTCTTGAACCAGTGATTATATATTGTGATAATACTAGTGCAATTAACATTTCTAAGAATCCATTCATGCATGCTAAGACTAAGCGTATTGCTATCAAATATCACTATCTAAGAGAACAAGTGCAAGAAAAGGAGGTGATACTAGAATATGTTCAATCAAAGGAACAATTATCTGATATATTCACCAAGCCATTACCAAAAGATACATTTGAGTACCTGAGACAGAGACTAGGGGTACAACCCTTTTCTATCGGTCAGTAAGATGACTAGGAGGTTACATTATCCTACACACAATTAGAATATCATTCATGTTGATGCAAGCAACGAGATGAACAACAAAAGATACATCTGTACACAACAAGGTACAAATCTACATTGAACACCAGAGACAATGTATTACTGATGGATACGGAAATTCAAGGAATGTATTATAAAAAGGCAATGGAAGATGAGATAGAAAAAATTTTTTTGGCATTGTTGTCAAAGGGAGAGATTATCTCATTATCAAAAATAGATTATATCATTATCCATGAAGAGAAGTTCCTAAGAAATAAAAAGAAAAAGTTAATCTTTATCCATAGGGAGAGATTGCATATGAAATATCCATCTAAGGGAGAGAAGTAACAAAAGGAGAAAGTACATACAAAGGGAGAGCTTACTGTCAAAAGGAAAAAGAGATTATCAAGAAGAGGAAGAGTCAAGGTAGAGCGCATATCAGAACAGAGACAAAAGCTGCTACATCTATCCAGTGAAGGGATTGAAGATTGAAGAATATCACTCTGCAAGAAACAAATCTAAGCTACTTGAGCTTACCGAGAGCCAGACATTTGTATAGTTACAATAGGAGAGATTGATGAAAATGTTATATTTCATATTTTATTAGGAATAATATAGTGTGATAATGTAGTGTGTTTCCATCAATGCCAAAGGGAGAGATTGATGACATGTAACTGATTGAATGTTTGAAGATGTTAAGTTGATCACCAAAATGTAGAAAGATAATGTAAGACATTAAATTAGTTAATGGATTGTATTGTCATTGATGTCAACTTGATATAATCTAATCGGTTATAATCAAAGTGTCAAAGAATTTAGAGAATCAGAAAGAGAAATATTATGCTTTCAGTAATGCATAAAAGACAAGCATTCACTAAGTGACTTCAAACACCAATGGCTAGTGGAACCCGACGGACAAATATAACCAAAAGTTAAGTCACAGTGAACCCTGAGAAAAGAAACCGACGAGCATTACCAAGGAGAAAAATCACCAGCATTACCGACGGTCAGAATTACAGTGTTAACCGACAAGCAGAACTTTGCAGTAAAGACCAAAGGATAGACAAGCCTGAAGGACAGACAACCCAGACTGAGTAGCCCAAGGAGAACTAAAGTGTTGACCAAAGCTATCAAAGAGTTAAAACATCAATTTTAACTGGAGTTCAGAAATGACAAAATAACTAGTTGGCAGAGCTAAGAATAGACTTAACTTGTCGTTATCATTGTTTTTATCGACAAGATAAAGCTGGAGATAAGTAAAATATTTAAATATGTTTTATCTAGTTGGCAAGAAGATCTCTACGAGATAAAACATGAGTTATTCTTTAAATCAAAATTGGCTAAGATTGTGGATCACGCCAAGAACAAGAAAATCAAGAAGAGAGAAACGGTGATATCATGTCTATAAAGAGGAAACTTAATTCATTATGAAAAAAGGGGAGTGAATGAAAAAGAGGATGCTGAAGAGAAACTTATGAAGAACAAATTCATACAGTCCTAATAAATCAAGCTGAGGAAAGAGCTAAATATTTATGCAGATACCGAGCAACAAAGAACAACATCATCGAGCAGGAACAAAAGTGGAGCAAAGGATTGAAAAGATATATTTATTAGAATGGTTTAATGAGCTTACAATAGATCTGAAAATCTGAAAGTATAATTTTTATATGTGAACAGATCATTTACTATTTTAGTTTAACCATTGATTCAGAAAGTCTATTAACTGAGCAAGATTTAAAGATCCTTTCTTTATTGAGATACATCCCAAGGAGTATTAAAAAGTTTGATCATGAAGATAGAATGAGATGCCAGATACCGTTTGAAAAACTGGGGTTGGTCATAGAAGGTAGCATAGAGATGCTTGATATCAAGTGACAAACTAATAATTTAAATCCTCTAACAAGGTCACACCTAACAGTGTGTTTGTAACCTTTAACAGGGTTGGTTCTTCACCGAGCTCACTTCAGAAGAGTGAAAATTTTGGGTTACTGGTCCCAAGTGTTTTTTTCCCTTAACAGGGTTTCCACATTAAAAATCCATGTGTTAATGTGTTTATGAGTCATTACTTTAGTGTTTTGCATTACACATAACTTATCTGGAATGATCGGTATACACTAAGCTATTTACTATTTTTTGATAAATAAAAGACTGCTATTCGGTAAACATAAAGAATAAGGTTTAAAAGATAACTCTGAGTAGTAGTTATTTGATATGATTATTTGAAGGCAAACATCTTGTAGGAATGAAGATAACTAGAGGCTTAATATTGTGGTACTAAGTTTTTGGGTTGATTAATTGGAATATTTTTTAGGCCACTGATTCACCCCCCGCCTCTCAGTTATTACTAACAGTTCATTCCCATCATGTTCCATGACATGAAATTCATTTTTTTACTTCATTGGGGAGCATCTAGAGTTAATTTCCTCCCATTTAGAGTTTCTCTAGCCACCACCTTATGCCTTAGCAGCCTTTCAGAAGGTCGACCTAACTTACTTTTTTTCCCCACATATGCCTATTTTCCCCTATTTTTCTTATTCTAAACTTGTCGTTAATCCTTTTCAGACCCAACTGGTGAAATTAGAGTAGACTTACAACCCAGGGGAAAAATCATCAACTTTCTAACCTTGCAAGCCAAATTGTCCATAGAGGAGGTTGTAGATAAGGGAGAGAAGGACGTCAAATTTCTATAGGGGTGATTTATAGTTCTTTCATTCGCAAGTGCTTACTTTCCATAAATGGTTCCATGGAACCACACACCTTAGAATTATCGGCCAAGCACTCCTTACTGACCACTTCTACAGACTTAAGCAAAGGTGCCAAACCTTCATCCATACCTTCAATATCCCTAGGAAGATTATTGGGGGGGATCCATCCCCATCTTGGAGGATTTCTCCATCCTCAAGGGGGATATGGGACATAATCATATCCACCTTCTGCGAAGCCTCCTAGGATTTGGGGGTCGGGGAATTTATTAGCTCCAAAATGGCATCCAAGAAAGGGTAATCTTCATGAGCTAACACCATGAGGGTAGCATGAACATCATCCCACACTTGATGGGGAGACTGTACCTTCCCCTTCCACTTAGGTTCTTTTCGGGTTGAAACCTTGCAATTTCCTACCACATGTCCATGCTTAGCACAACAATGACATAATAGGGTTGTATTTTCGTAAACAATTGCTTGTGTCCATTTTCCCCATTTTGATTTTAAAGTAATAAAGTTAAGGAGGGAATTTTTTATTACCACATTTACACAAAAATGATCTTAGAGTAACCTATACTTAGCCAAAGTGATAGTATCCACCATGAAATAATGCCCAAAAGAGTTTCCAGCCTAACAGGAAATCTATTCATCCCAAGACTTCAGCGAGAGGCCTGACAGGCTAACCCAAACTGAGGCCTTCTTGTTAAGTTTTGTAGAAGGGTCAAAACTAAGCTTCCACCTAGAGAGTGCCAAAAAGTGCTTACCATAAGCCCACAACCTTGAGAGGACAAAGATGAGGTCTTCTTCCACCGTGAAATTGAAAAGGAACACTCCTCCATGCATGGTCAATATGGTGAGACTGCCCTTAATTTTCCAGTGAGCATTATCCCAGTGTCAAACCATATCAATGGTGGGATGAAAGGCAAGAAATCTCCCCACCAAAGATAAGTGCAGGGAGGAGACAACCTTATCCATGACCGTGTCCAACAGATTAATTTCTGGCCCTTTTGCAGCTTGAGTGATCTCCAGTAAAATGAACTCCAAAGCATTTTTTGAATGCCCAACTAGATCATTCTTCCAATTCACTTTCAAGGATTCATCATTGCCTTTTCCCTTCTCAACGCTAGGGGTCCTAGCAGTAGCTGCAACTAGAGTTGCACTCAACACACTGCTCAAACCTCCATACAAAGACTCAAAAATAGGATGAACATGTGCCTCCGTATTGGAAGGGTGTTCTAGTTGGGGGGCAAAGCCCTCCCCAGATTCCACAACCATGTGCAGCAAAATTTGAACAAAAATTTGAAAAAAAAATCAGGTGGAAAAAGGGAGCGGGAGAGTTGCATAGATATGACCTTTGACGGAGAAGAGATCATTGTTATACTTTGACTATTTGTTGATTATATTTTCTTCTTTACAAAAATTTCATATTATTTTCATTAACAAACTCAATTTGATTGAATAGTCACTATCTTATAATTTAAAAAGAGTGAGCCAAAGACACTGAATCTTGTTTTAAATATTGAAATGACAAATATGATGATATTAGCAATAATGCTAAGAAAATAAAATCTTACATTTACATTTTTTCCAAAGAGAAATATGAAACCTCACTCAAATTACCAATGAGAAATAATCAAGATAATAAATAAAGTGTTAATCCTAATTTAATCCACTAAAATTGTTTTTCCAGCAATATTAGTTTGAAAACAAATTATATACTTCTAAAATTATGACTATGGATTACACACTAAAATATCTTATTGGACTTACTCAAACCTCTATGAAAATGTGAATATCCATTTTAAAAATAAATTATATCTTATTTGTAACTTTTGAATGGTTATGAATAATCTCTTGAATAACTAGATTTGGAATACAATTAAATAAAATAAAATTTAAAATTTAAAAGAACAAATAAAAAAGAAAATGGAAAATTATATATATAATATTGTACGAACTAATCTTGAAAATAAGAAAATGACACTTGTAACAATATCAATAAATTTATTCAAAATGTAATTAAAAATTATCTAATAATATCATAACTATTTGGCATCTCCCATTTCTTGAAAATTTTCTTAGGAGACGTATGGACAAAACTCAATCTAGAAATTTTCTTGGCATAGTGTGTAAATTACTTGGATTAGAGTGTATTCCATTAACTCTTTTTCATATATCAAATATTCAAGAATGCTTATGGATAAGGGGAAAACTTTGGTGGAGGGTACCTAATATTTTAAAGAAATATTTATTAATTAATTTATGGAAGGAAAATCAATAGTTTTATTTTATGATAAATAAAATATATTTTCTTAAATGTAAAAAAATATTAGCATATCTATTTCAGATAAATGATTAAAAAAGATATTGAAAGAGAGTTTTTTTTCTAGGTGTTTATTTTATTTATATATGACAAAGTAATTGAACAATAGATGTTTCATGGGCGATATATTTTAGTGTATAAATTTATATAAGGTAGATATACTACTAGTATCTAAAAATAATATTATTTTAATAAAGGATTCATTTTTATTTAGGTAATGATAGCAATAATTTAACCAAAGATAGTTAGACAATAACTTTATAATGTCCAATAAAATGATGACATGTAACTGATTGAATGTTTGAAGATGTTAAGTTGATGATCATGCAAGGCATTAATTCAGTTAACGTATTGTATTGTCATTGATGTCAACTTGATATAATCTGTATGGTCATAGGAATACTGCCAAAGACTTCAAAGAACTAATGAATCAAAGGTTATGCTATCATTAATGCATATAAGTCAAGTATTCACTAAGTGACTATATACACCGATGGACAGAGTAAAAGAGAAAAAGTCACAGTGTTACTCGACGAGCTAATGCACAACATTACCAATGAGCAAAGTCATAGTGTTGCCCGACGAGCAAACCACAGAGTAACCCGATTGAAATAATTACAGTGTTGCTCAATGAAAAAGACAAGGACGGAGATCTCGATGACAACTGAAGTCAAACTGACAGAATAGTCAGTTAACACCGATGACTAACTAGAGTGTTGATTGACAGAACATAGAGTTCAAAAAATGAAAAAATGCTTAGCTGTCAAGAAGCTAAAAATAGACTTAACTGATACTTATCATTATTTTAATCATCCAGATAAAGCTGGAGATAAGTAATTGATTTAAAGCTGATTTGTCTAGTTGGCAAGAAGGTCTCTTTGAGATAAAACTGGAGTTTGCTTTAAATCTAATTGGCAAGAATTGTGGATCATGCCAAGAATCAAGAAAGCCAAGAAAAGATAAATCATGTATATAAAGAGACAAACCCAATTCATTACGAATTGGAGTGTGGGGTGAAAAAGAGAAAAGGAAAGATGCTAAAGAAAATCTGAAGGAGAAGAAAGTCTTCATTCAGTCCCGATCAATCAAGCTAAGGAAAGAGCTAGATTCTGCAGACACCGACGAACAATGAGACAACATCACAGAGCAGAACAAAGTAACCACCTAGATTTGGTATGCTCTGACCATAGACCCTATTTTCCATAAGTGTGATCATACCCCCATTTATGTCTAGACAACTCTTCAATCAGCTGGCATAATTCATTTGAATAAGATTTAATCTCCTAAGTGATCTAATTACTAATTTACATTAATCACTTTAGCCAATCCAATCAAATCAATTCAATTCAATCAATTCAAATCAATACCTGGCTAAGGTAATTAATTTAAAAGGAATTAAATAGAATCCTATTTATACCTCATCACTTGCAAAATCAATCCCCTAGCCTAATTGATTCAATTTGGCTATAGTCCTAATTAATTATTACAAAGCAATCAAAAGCTTAGATGATTAATTAAATCCCTATTATTGAGTGAATATGTTATTACAACAATTCATTTCATTAATATTCCCTCAAACCTAACCAAACTCAAATATCCAACCTTGAGTTCAAACTCATCCCAACCCCTTCTCACATGCTAATTCTTCTTAATTAGATAATTAACCCTAATTAGCTAATCCCCCCTCCACTCATTCTTTCTCCTCCCATCTCTATCTCACTAATCACATCCCTTAAGCCTTAAACCTAATCCTAAGCTACCCTTAAGCTTGTCACAATCCATTAAGGTGTGGTTAGGAATTCAACCCTCCCCCTAAAGTCAAAGTTGTCAGGCTTGACCTTAAACCCTCACCCATGCTTCTTAAACCCTCACCCATACCTCATTAATGCTTTCATAAATGAAACATTAATGGCTCTTACATATTCCTTCCACCACTCCTCATTAATGAGTCTTACACTCTTATTAATGGCAGCCCTTCTAGAGTCTTCTCCCCTTCCTCCATTTCTCCTATAAATAGGATGGATTTTGAGCTCAAATGGCCCTGAAATTGGAAATATTTTATTGTATTGTTGTAATGCTCCTAATTTTGAAGAGTTGATAGTAGGGTAAAAGCACAATAATTTGTCACCCTTCTACAAAGGAAAAGGTTAACATCACCAAAACTGTAAAACTTCAAGGGCATAAAAGTCACATTTCTATTGAGAATTTGAAGATGATGTAAACTAATGAAATGTGTCAAATAGGATGAATTATATGCCTATAATTGTTTTTTAAAAAATTGAACCAAAATTAATATGTTTTTTGAAATTTTTAGGTCTATTTTTCATTTTCTGAAAAAACTGTAAATTAGGGAGTTTACTTCCCACCAAATCATTATAAGTAAAACATTGTTTTTTCCTCCAATTTCAGAATATGTTTTAGATGAAATGTATAGGTAGTGCAGAAAAAAAGAAAGAAGTTTTTTCGATGTATAGTTTGCCCGTTATAAGTATTCAAAGTTGAACTTACTTGAAATCAACAGTTTTTATCTCCCGCCATTTTTATCCTATCAAAACTATACCAAAAACCAAATAAATTACATATTATTGAAGATGACTCTCTTTTCTAGTGTTATCTATGATTTTAAAAATTTTCTAAATTGATTTAGAATTTTTTTATATTATCCGAAGAAACGACTTTTGAAATCTTTAATAACCTACATGTAGTTTTTAACGAATTTGTTTAATGTTTTGTAGTCGAAACAATATAAAATTTATATGTCAAGAATCGTAGTTTCGAGATCTAGAAAAGGGAACTTTTAGTTTTTTGACATTGTCTAGTTTGAGCAGAGAAAAAACCAGTAGAAGTGCAAACTTCTATATTTTTTATGTTTTTGGAGGTTTGGCTGCCACATGGCATGCCACCTAGGTAGACTCGGCCTAGTTGGACTCGACCGAGTCCTACTGGCCCTCCCATTGGCTTGCGCACAAGATGACTTGGCCACGTAGGTGCCATTCGGTGCCACGTTGACTCGACCGAGTTTGACTAGGCCGAGTTTGAATGGGCCGATTCTAACTCGACCGACTCAATCAAATTATCCTAAAAGGTGATAGATTATTATGCTTTTACCCATCATCCTTATGCTGCCCATATTTGGAGAATTGAAGGATTAATCTCATGCTGCTGATGTTTTAAAGATTTTCATAGTGCTTTCTAGCTTGTTTCTTAGTTATTTTGTTATTATCTCCATTTCTAGAGCTAGAATGCATGTTTTTGAATCATTTAGATTACTTTTCATTTGAATCTTTCATTCTTAGGTTGTATTTGTCATTGGAATATGCATAATCTGAGGGCTATTATGTCATTTTTCATACTCCTCCTAGATAGGAAGCAATAGATTGATTTTGGTGATTGCTATATTTGCTAACCCATTGTTTTCACTAATGTAATGATTTATTGAAGTGTTGTGTCTCTTAATAGGTACAAAAATCACACACACATATCCATGCAACATTAGTCAAATGAGGACATTACAAGAAAGACTTCAATTAATCAGGAGGTTAATGTCACATTTTGCTGACAGGGTGCAACCCTTTACCAAATTACTACATAAAGGGGTCACTTTCAAATGGGATGAACACTATGAAACCAACTTTAGAGAACTAAAAGGGTACCTAGCTACTCCTCCTATTATTATGGTGCCTATTCACGGCAAGCCATTACTCCTCTATATTTCAGCTACAACTACATCACTAGGAGTATTGCTCGCACAGGAAGATGAAACAAAGAAATAAAGAGCTATCTACTACATCAGTAGAACACTAGTCTCCTATGAGCTCAATTAAAACATTATTTAAAAAGCATGCTTAGCAGTCGTCTTTGCATCACAAAAATTGAGACACTACATGCTCTCTCATATAGTAAGGCTTATTGCTAAGAGTGATCCTCTAAAGTACCTTTTGAGAAAAACAACATTAATAGGACGATTAGAAAAATGGGTCCTCATTCTAAGTGAATTTGACATTGAGTATGTGGATAAGAGAGCTATTAAAGGACAAGTCCTCACTGATCAACTAGCTGATTCACCGCTTCAAGATGATGAACCTCTAAGGATCAAATTTCCCCATGAAATAATTATGCATCTAACTGAGTACCCATGGAAGATGTACTTTGATGGTTCTTTCACACAACAAGGCTCTGGGGTAGGAGTTCTCTTTATAACTCCTCAAGGCTACAAGATACCCAAGTATTACAAGTTGATGTTTCCATGCACGAACAACATTTCAGAATATGAGGCATTGGTAAATGGTCTTAGACTTGCTATGGAGTGGAAGATTGTAGAGTTACACGTATATGGTGACTCCCAGATCATTATCAATCAAGTTAATGGAGATTAACAGAAAAAAGATGAGAAGTTGACACCCTATAGGCAACTGGTTGATGACTTAAAGAAGTACTTTGTTTTCATCAAATTCCAGCAAATACCCAGAACAGAGAACAAAGTTGCAGATGCTATGGCTACATTGGCGTCCATGTTACAACCGGAGGAGCATCAATTCTGCTATGAATTTCTTGGTGGAAGAACTCTCCTATCCTGCCTTTGATACCCCTGAATACCAAGTAATCTGTGCTTTAAACACCCCAGACCAATCTCGATATGCCAATATCATTGCCTATCTCACTGACCAAACTACTACTAATCTTTCCAGAAATGATAAAAGAGCCTTGATTAGGACATCATCATGTTATGTCCTCATAACTAATAACTTATATCAACGAGGTCTTGATGATACGCTTCTTAGATGTTAAGAAATTGAAGAGTCTAATCACGTGTTAAAAGAATTCCACGAAGGTGTTTGTGGATCACATTCGAACGGCTTTTCACTAGAAAACAAACTACTCAGAGTAGGCTATTACTGGCCTACCATGGAAAAATATGATATTTAGTTTTCAAAAACCTGTCATAAATGCCAGACACATGGAAATATCATCCATGCTCCTGCCAGAGAACTTATACCTTTCATTACACATTGGCCATTTTAGCAATGGGCCTTTGACTTGGTTGGACAAATATATCGCAATTCTTCAAATGGACACAAGTTCATCATTATGACCACTGAGTATTTTACAAAGTGGGTCAAGGTCGTGCTGCTAATCAAACCCACTGGAAAACAGGTGGCTATGTTCATTTTGAACTACATTATCTATAGATATGGGATACCCTCCTCAATTGTAACAGACAATGGGGGCCACTTTAAAAATCAAGACATTGATGACCTTTGCGAATAGTTCCACATCACTCAACACTACTCCTCAATCTATTATCCTCAAGGTAATGGACAAGTGGACGCATCTAAAAAGAATATTCTCAAGATCCTACATAGAACTGTAAGTAAGTCTGGCAGAGACTGGCATCTACAACTGAATCTGACACTATGGGAATATAGAACAAGCATCATAACACCAACTAGAGCCATGCCATTTGCTCTAGTCTATGGCACTGAATAGTACTACCTATTGAGGTTGAAATCCCATCTTTGTGGATATCTTTACAAGGTGTTGTTACTGATGAGCAGTACTGTATAGATAAGGTGAATTCTTTAGACCTACTTGATGAGCGCAGACAATAGGCATTTGATCATCTAAAATTATACCAAGCCCGAATGTCCAAGGGGTACAATAAGAAGGTCAAACCACAAAAATTTGAAGTGGGAGATCTCGTCTTAAAGGAGAATCCTAAGAACCAGCCTAACAGAGAGAAGAAAGGAAAATTTGAACCTAATTGGCTAGGACCTTATGTTATCACTGCTACTTTTTGGACTGGTGCTTATCAACTAGCTACACCTGAGGGAGACATTCTTCCAGATCCTATCAATACTCTACATTTGAAGTGGTCCTACGCTTAATGTTCGGCTAGTAGAGCCTATACATTAAATAGTTCTTAGAAAATACCAAAAACATTCAGAAAATTGATCCTGAAGAAATCCCAAAAACAATGGAAAAAGTCCTGAAGAAAGGTATCCTTGGTGAAAACCTGGTAAACAGGCGCCTTGATACTACAAAAACATTCAAAAAAGCAATAAATAGCAAAAAATTTGAAAAAGAGAAAAGTGCCTTGATGAGAACCTGGTAAAACAGGCATCTTGGTAGTAAAAAAAAAAAGAAAAGATCTTGCCAAGTGGTGAAAACCTGGCAATCAAGCATCACTTGTATTCTGCACTCTATCTATCAATGCATTGCTGATACTATGCCTTCACAATTACACCTGTGCTAAATGCTGACGTTGTTTCCTTATGAAAACATTATCTTTGCTTGGGATTTGTCTACATTTCTGTCTTAGGAAACACATCATTCTACACTGGGGGGCATCTCAACGCTTTTTGATACTTTCACTACCACTGTCACTTTCACGACACAAGGGTGACACAAAAATTGCACTAACATGAACAATGTTCCTACAACCTACATCGGATTACAAATAGGAAGAAAGTTATACACAAACATTGGAAACAAATTGCTTGAAATCTGAATTTTTGATTGATGAATCTATACTGCGCTTGAAAAATAAATCAATAGTATTTCTCGATACTACCTAAACACAGTTTAATCTTGGTTTGATTATGACTCTTTTATGTCCTAATGATTTTTTCACTAGGGGCATCTAAGTAGTTATGAATTTTATTTGATTGATTCACGATTGATAGTTGTTATGTCTTCCGAGTTACTCCATGACATCTGCGCAAAGACAAAGAGTCGCAAGGATGGAGGGCATAACATTTTCTTGGTTTTCTATGTATGGTGATTGTTCCAAATGATCCTATAAATTTCACTTAACTTGGATTTTTATGGTAAGAGCTGCCACTATGGGTGGATAGCCACATATATCTTGATCTTTGTTATGTGTAAACTATGGTGAGGTTGACACAATTTCCTTGTTTATTTTCTAAAAAGATCAGATTCTCACTAAGGTATACGAAGCATAATATACCCAAGGATATGAATTTTCAAGGTCATTGTGGGTCCCATATCTTGCCTTACATAGATTTTGATATAGTAAAAGGAAGGTGACTATCTTGTCATCCTGGCTTTTATGCCTTGATGCCTAAGTCTATTTCTAACATTTCAATAAACATAGTCTTCATACTTTCATAATATCAGTGGGTATTAGTGATTGTTGTACTCTCGGATGGTATCCATTCAAAAAATGCCCAATGATGATAAAATATTTCAATATCTGCAAATCAGTGACAGTCCTAAGAGTCTGCATATAGCTGCATTTAGAGATTGCATGATGCATTTTTGAAGGAACAACATAAGGATTTGAGCTCAAACTCCTTTCTATTTTTAATTCATCTGAAATCCAAGATATTTACATATCCATGATTCTTGAAATCTCTGATCTATTGGGAACAAAATCAAACTCACATATTAACATAATTAACTTGGTACCTATGTGTTTTCTCAAAACACACCTTCATTTCTTCACTTCTTCTAATCATTTCTTTCATTCCTCTAACCGTTCCATGCAAGTGATATGTTCTTTCAACAGAGGGATTTTATTCTTTTCCTTCGATTTCGTTCCCGAGGGGACATGATCACACTATTATCAATCAAATTTTTTCTTGAAACAACATTAAAATGACTTCCTTATCAAACAAACTAGGGGCATGACAATTTTCTTGACTAAGTCAGGACTGTTGGATATAAAGCTTTGGTTCTCATAAGTTGGATATCTTGTGTTTCCTCATTTTAAAAGATTCTTACTAAGCTCTTGGCAGCTTCATACTAACTTTTGGATGACAACCAAGTTTATAATTGGTATCTTTAAGATCTTTTATTGATCTTTGGATGACAACCAAGTTTAAAATTAATACTATTAGTTTAGTTCAATCAAGTGCAAGACTGATCTCATTAGGCATTTCGTTTGATCGTGAGCCAAATTCTGAATCTTTCTGAAGTCAAAATCAAAAAATTTATTTGAATCAATGCGCTGCTCACACATCAATTCAAAGAGGGGAAAATATAACCACCTAGATTTGGTATGCTCTAACCATAGACCCTATTTTACCTAAGTGTGATCATACCCCCATTTATGTCCAGACAACTCTTCAATCGGCTGGCATAATTCATTCAAATCAGATTTAATCTCCTAAGTGATCTAATCACTAATTTACATTAATCACTTTATCCAATCCAATCAAATCAATTCAAATCAATACCTGGCTAAGGTAATTAATTTAAAGGGAATTAAATGGAATCCTATTTATACCTCATCACTTGCAAAATCAATCCCCTAGCCTAATTGATTCAATTTGGCTATAGTCCTAATTAATTATTACAAA
>MU225137.1:1321857-1333221 GCA_018584345.1 Thuja plicata
CCCTAATTAGCTAATCCCCCCTCCACTCATTCTCTCTCCTCCCATCTCTATCTCCTTAATCACATCCCTTAAGCCTTAAACCTAATCCTAAGCTACCCTTAAGCTTGTCACATTCCATTAAGGTGTGGTTAGGAATTCAACCCTCCCCCTAAAGTCAAAGTTTTCAGGCTTGACCTTAAACCCTCACCCGTGCTTCTTAAACCCTCACCCATACCTCATTAATGCTTTCATAAATGAAGCATTAATGGCTGTTACATATTCCTTCCACCACTCCTCATTAATGTGTCTTACACTCTCATTAATGGCAGCTCTTCTAGAGTCTTCTCCCCTTCCTCCATTTCTCCTATAAATACGATGGATTTTGAGTTCAAATGGCCCTAAAATTGGAATTCTTTTATTGTATTGTTGTAATGATTCTAATTTTGAAGAGTTGATAGCATCCTTATGCTGCCCATATTTGGAGAATTGAAGGAGCAATCTCATGTTTCTCATGTTTTAAGGATTTTTATAATGCTTTCTAGCTTGTTTCTTAGTTATTTTGTTATTATCTCCATTTCTAGGGCTAGAATGCATGTTTTTGAATCATTTAGATTACTTTTCATTTGAATCTTCTATTCTTAGGTTGTATTTGTCACTGGAATATGCATAATATGAGGGCTATTATGTCAGTTTTCATACTCCTCCTAGATACGAAGCAATAAATCGATTTTGGTGATTTCTATGTTTGCTAACCCCTTGTTCTCACTAATACAATGATTTATTGAAGTGTTGTGTCTCTTAACAGGTACAAAAATCACAAACAGAAATAGTATGGAGCAAAGCTATAAAATTGATTATATTGATCAGAGAGGTAATTCACTTACAATAGATCTGAAAATCTATAATTGAGTTGTATGTATGAATAGATCATTAATGTTTTAGTTTAACCATTGAAGCATCAAGTCTCTTAATCAAGAAGGACTTAAAAGTCTTCTACAATTGAGATACATCCCAAGGAGTATCAAAAGTTTGATCATGAAAGTAGCATTGGATATGCCTGATACCTATTGACAGGCCAAGTGAGAGTTTGATCAAGGATGGTAGCATTAGATACCATATACTAGGTGACAAACTATCTTTTAAATCCTCTAACAAGGTCACACCTAACATTGTGTTTGTAACCTTTAACAGGGTTGGCTCCTAATAGAGCTCACTTCAGAAGAGTGAAAATTTGGGGTACTGGTCCCAGTAGTTTTTCCCTTAACAATGTTTCCACATTAAAAATCCACGTGTTATGTGTTTATGTTTCGTTACTTTACTATTTTTCATTTCACATATGAAATTTTTGATTTATCGGTATACTCTACATATTTACTGGGTTTCGGTAAATAGTTGACTGCTTAGCGGTAATCATACAAAAGAGAGATTTACAAAGTAATCCAACAAGTAGAAAATTGATATAAGTATTTCAAGGCATTCATCTTGTAGGATAGAAGATAACTAGAGACATAATTTGTGGTTATAAGTTTTAAGGATTAAAAATTGAGGCCACTGATTCAACCCCCTCTCAATTATTACTAACAATTGGTATCAGAGCTTGTGTTCTTAAAAAAAAGGTTTCAAGGCCTAAGCTAAATATCATAAGATGAACAGATGAGATGTGCCCAAGTTGAACACAAACAATTTTGCTTCATGGTAGAGCATAATAAGGCTCCGGTTATCAGGTATTGGAAATGATGTTACTCAATACTTAGATACTGAATATGTATTTCCCACAGGAGCACCAACAATTGAACAATTGAGAGAGAAGCATGAGCACAATTACATGATGATAGAGCTTGCTTCCTCACTCTCTGATGCTGAATTTGAAGATGTCAAAACCTGCAAGGCTGCAAAGTAGATGTGGGACAAATTGATGCTTGTACATGGTGGTGAAAAGAATGTTTTGAGAGCCAAGGCAAAAAGCCTTAGAAGAAAGTTTGATGATCTCAAAATGAAAGAAGGTGAAAACATCACATAGTATAGCACAAGAATCAAAAAGGTAGTCAATGTTATCCAAGGAGTTGGAGGTGTACTAGAAGAAGATATTGTGGTAAGTAAAATTATAAGAACCTTACTGCCTACTTATGCTATTAGAGTATCTGTCATTCAAGAAATGAGAGCAATAACAAATAGAAATGTTACTCTAGACAGTTTGATTGGAAGACTAATTTTATTTGAAATAAATAACTTTGATAATAGTGTCTTACCAAACATAGAGCCTGCATTCAAAACTTCTATGAGAATAAGTAAATCAAGTCATAAACACACTATAAGAAAAGATAGTGATAGTGATAGTGAAAGTGAAGAAGAAGATATTCATGAAATTGAAGCACTTATGGCTAGAAGAATGTAGAGAGGCAAATGTAAATACAAAGGCAAATTACCACTTGTTTGTTTTAATTGTAAATAAATTGGACACTTTGCTACAAGATGTCCTAGCAGAAGAAAAGATGACAGAAGTAATGACAAATCATTTGAAAAGAAGTCTGACAGAGGTGATTACAAAAGCTACCAACAATCTGAAAGAAGAGATACCTGAGACTACAAGGACAAAGGAAAGAAGCCCATTTACCTAGCAAAATGCAAAGACGATGATACTAACACCAAATCTGAGGAAGACATCGAGATGGTGTTTGTGACAGTAAAAGATGATTTAGATGATGATGAAGAAAGGTATGTAGAAACTGCACTAATATCTAAAGTTAGTAAAAATGATGTTTGGATCATAGATAGTGGTTGCACTCACCATATGACCAGTGATAAGAAAAATTTTGAGACTTTGAATACTATAAAGGTGGTTTAGTAAGAATGGGTAATGATACACCTTGTCCAGTTGAAGGTAGAGGAACCATAATGTTGAATAACCAGATAAAATGTGAAAATTATTATTGGGTAAATGGATTGAATTATAATCTATTGAGTATTTCTCAGTTGAATAATTCAGGTCACAGAGTAGCATTTTAAAATAAGAAGGCAAAGATCTTCAATAAATTAGGAAATCTGATTAGTACCGGTGAGTAGACAAAAGGTAACTTATTCTATCTGAATGATACTATCACCACTTGCTTAATGGCTAGAAATGAAGACATATGGCTGTGTTACAAAAGATTGTGTCATGTGAACTTTGACAACATGATAAAGATTATAAAAAATATAAATGTAAGAGGCTTACTGACGATGACCAAGCCTAACAATATCACGTGTAAGAATTGTCAAAAAGGTAAGATGCAAAAGTCTAGTTTCAAAAGCAAAACCCATACATCTGTTGTAATTCTAGAGTTATTCCATACTGATTTAAGTGGACCCATGAGGAAAAATAGTTATTATGGAGATATATATTTCATTCTCTTTGTTGATGATTTTTCTAGAATGATGACAATTTTGTTTCTAAAAGATAAATCAGAAGCATTTAAGATGTTTAAATGGTATAAGGAAATGGTTGAAAAATAAAGTGGTAAAGAATTAAAATGCTTAAGATCAGATAGAGGGGGGGAATTTATCTCAAATGAATTCACTAACTTTTGTAATGAGCATGGAATCAAAAGACAAGTCTCTGCACCAAGAACACCACAACAAAATGGAATTGCCGAAAGAAGGAAGAGATCTATTGTTGATTGTGCAAGGACACTGATGATAGAGAAAGGGATCACCCAAATATTCTGGATGGAAGGTGTCAGTACTGCTATTTACACATTGAATAGAGTACAATTAAAGAAAGACACCAAAAAGACACCTTATGAGCTTTGGTATGGATACACACCCAATGTGAGTTATTTCAAAATTTTTGACAGTCAATGTTATATCTTAAAAGATGATAGAAATGGAAAGATTGACTCCAAGAGTGATGAAGGAACCTTTCTAGGGTATTATACCAAGAGCAAGGCTTATAAATGTCTAAATAAGGCCTCTAATAAAATTGTTGAAAGTGCAAATGTAAAGATAGATAAATTTGCAGAGAAGAATGAAAAGGAAAGCACTAAAGAACCAAAGGACCACAATAGGTTTGTATAAAATGAGGAACCTGACACTCTACCCAACCAACTATGTAGAGCCGCCAAGAAATAGATCGTTGCACCTGAGCATCAGGATGCAAATATCAACGATCAGGATATTGCTCAAAATGATGCACAATGTGATGGAGAACAGAATGAAGGAAAAAATGATGATCAAGCTGATAGACAAAGAACTAAACATGTACTTGCAAGATATGTCAGAAAAAACCATCCACAAAACCAGATCATTGGAGACAAGAAGGCTGGTATGAGAACCAGAAGTAAGTCTCTAAATACAAGATGTCTTATTTGTGATTATGAGCCCAAATATGTCAATGCTGCACTAGATAATAATGAATGGATAAGTGCTATGAATGAGGAGATTGAGCAGATAGAGAAAAACAAGACATGGACACTTGTACCAAGACTAGATGACAAGAATGTCATCGGTACAAAATGGATATTCAGGAATAAACTGAATGAGAATGGAAAAGTCACCAGAAATAAAGAAAGAATAGTATGCAGGGGGTATGCATAAGAAGAAGGGATTAACTATGGAGAAACCTTTGCACCCATTCTAGGCTAGAAGGAGTGAGAATATTAATTTCTTATGCTACATGTAAAGGATTCAAGGTAGATCAAATGGATGTGAAGTCTGTATTCCTAAATGGAATACTTGAAGAAGAGGTATACATTGAACAACCAGAAGGGTTTATTGATCCAGAAAAGAGGGACGTGGTATGTAGACTTCACAAAGCCTTGTATGGATTGAGACAAGCACCCCGAGCCTGGTATGAAATACTTCAGTCCTATCTTATAAGTATTGGATATGTAAGAACTAGTGAAAACAATAATCTTTATTTGAAGGAAGATATTGATGCTAACATTTTAATTGCTGAGATATTTGTTGATGACGTCATATTTGGAGGCAATGATATGCTATGAAAATCATTCGCAAATGAAATGAGGAAAAAGTTTGAGATGTCTATGTTTGGAGAGATCAAGTTCTTTCTTGGTCTATAGATCATGCAACAAGATGAAGGTATTTTTATTACACAATCCAAATACATCAAGGAGGTATTGAAAATATTCAAAATGGAAGAGTCCAAACCAGTTGGAACACTGATGGAAACTGGATGTAAGCTGACAAAGGATGACAAGTCATCAAAGGTAAATCAGACTTTATACAGATCAATGATTGGAAAACTCATGTATGTTGTACATACTAGACCAGATATTGCACATGCAATAGGAATAGTTGCAAGATTTTTTACTAATCCCAGAGAATCACATATGACTTCTATGAAAATAATTCTAAGATATCTGAAGAATACCAAGGAATATGGCTAATGGTATAGAAGAGAAGGAAAATTTGAACTTAAGGTCTTTACTGATGCTGATTGGGCTGGAAATATTGATGACCAGAAGAGCACAATTGGAGGAGCATTCTTTATGGATGATAGACTTGTCACATGGATCAGAAAGAAGCAAGGATGCATCTCTCAATCTACTATAGAAGTAGAGTATGTTGTTGCTACTGCAAATTGCTCAAATATTGCATGGATCAAATAGTTACAGGAAGGTATGCATATGAAAATTCTTGAACTAGTAATTATCTATTGTGATAATACAAGTGTAATACACATTTCCAAGAATCTAGTCATGCATGCTAAAACAAAGCATATTGCCATCAAGTATCATTATTTGAGAGAACAAGTTCAGGCAAAGGAGGTGATACTCTAGTATGTGCAATCAAAGGAACAATTGGCCGATATCTTCACCAAGCCATTGCACAAGGATGCATTTGAATACTTGAGAAAGAGACTAGGGGTCAGACCCTTGTCTACTGGTCAGTAAGATGACTAGAAGGATGTATCAACCTACATATTATCATAATATCATTCATGTTGATGCAAGAAAAGAGATGGACTTAAAAGATAAATCTATACACAACAAGATATTTATCTACTCTGAGCACCAGAGTTATTATTGATGGATTGGGAAATTTAAGGAACATATTATGGATAGAAAGGATCCGTTTGGAAAAGATGTTTGTTTGGCATTGTTGTCAAAGGGAGAGAGAGATATCTCATTATTATACTGATAAAGAGAGACATTATATCCATTATAATCTCCAGGAGAGATTATATCCGTCAAAGTATCCAAAGGGAGAGATGTAACAAGAAAGGGAGAGTACACACAAAGAGAAAGAATTGCTAACAAGAGACATCACAAGAAAGGAGAAAAGTCAAAGGGAGAGAGTTTGACACAGAAGGAGAATACATCACATCAGAGAAAGAAAGATTATAAATTTATCCAGTGAAGGGATTAAAGACAGAAAGAAAGTTGTGAGAATCAAATCAAAGCTATTTGAGCTTACCGAAAGCCAGACATTTGTAATAGTTACAGTAGGAAAGCTTGATGAAGCTATATATTTCATATTGTATTATTAATAGTATAGTATGATAATGTAGTATGTTGCCATCAATGCCAAAGGGAGAGATTGATGACATGTAACTGATTGAATGTTTGAAGATGTTAAGTTGATGATCATGCAAGGCATTGAATCAGTTAATGTATTATATTGTCATTGATGTCAACTTGATATAATCTGTATGGTCATGGAAATACTGTCGAAGACTTCAAAGAGCCAATGAATCAAAGGTTATGCTATCAATAATGTATATAAGTCAAGTATTCACTATGTGACTGTATATACTGACAGAGTGCACACCAACAAACAGAGTAAAAGAGAAAAATTCATAGTGTTACTTGATGAGCTAATGCACAACATTACCAATGAGAAAAATCACATTGTTGCCCGACGAGCAAAGAACAGAGTAACTCGATGAAAAGAATTACAGTGTTGCTCAAAAAAAAAAAAAGGATGGAGATCCTGATGACAACTGAAGTCATACCGACGGAACAGTTTGTTATCACCGATGACTAGCTGGAGTGTTGATTGACAAAACAGAGAGTTTAGAAAATGACAAAATGCTTAGCTGTCAAGAAGCTAAAAATATACTTAACTAATACTTATCATTGTTTTAATCATCCAGATAAATACAAAGATAAGTAATTGATTTAAAGCTGATTTCTCCAGTTGGCAAGAAGATCTCTTTGAGATAAAACTGGAGTTTTCTTTAAATCTAATTGGTGAGAATTGTGGATCACGCCAAGAATCAAGAAAGCCAAAAAAAGGTAAATCATGTGTATAAAGAGACAAACCCAATTCATTATGAATTGGAGTGTGGGGTGAAAAAGAGAAGAGGAAAGATGCTAAAGAAATCTGAAGGAGAAGAAAGTCTTCATTCAGTCCTGATCAATCAAGCTAAGTGGTGCAGGAGCACCTAGGCTAGCCTCAATGGTTAGTAAGTTTTGGGCTTGTACTTGACTCTAACCAAGTCAAGAGTTTAGTTTAGTTTGTTTTATGACCTTAGAAGGTCTCTTTCTATGTTGGCTAAGTGAATTAGTCACTAGGACTAAGGTCACTAGTTAGCCTTTGTTATTTGTTATTTGAATTTCTTAGTGTTAGGAGCTTAGCTAAGGTTGGAGTCTTTAATGTGTTCTAAACATAAAATTGTTATTGAAAAGATGACATAACTTCATAAATGGACTTGGATCCTTGAGACATAGGAGGTTAGGATTCCTAGAATATAGGATCAAGGCATCAACCAAAGTTGCCAAGTGTTGAGAAGAACTTGTCATCAAGATTTGCACTAATTACAAAAATGGCATGCAAATCGGGTATCTTTAGATTCCCTAAGTTATAGGAGTTAATGCTCAACCAAAATGCCCTAAAATGTAGGAAATGACATCAAATGTGAACAAGGACTCCAACATCAAGCATTATGCATTCTTTGTAATAGTGGAGAAGAGGTGAATATAGCTCTGCAAGTATTTTGACAGTGATTTTTGAATGATTTTGTGTTGACAGTCATAGTAAGTGGATTGAAAGTGCAAACTTGATGTTTTTATAGTGTTTTTAAAGTTGTTAGGATACTTTTTCATTTGAAGTGAAAGTCATTTTGAGTTCATCTAGGTACTATTTTTGAGTGTTCAAGTACAAGGAGGTCATTTTTAGCTTATTCTGACTAGTTTAAGGAAACATGGCTCCCCCTTGAAAACAAGCCATGGGAATCAACTCATGATGGTTGGATATGTGAGGGGACTCACTAGTGTAAATATTTTATTAATTAGGAGTCTAGTAAGTGTGAGGAGCTATTTTAAATGCTTGGCCCTAGGTGAGCAACCATAGCCCGACTAGTGTCTAGTTTGTGAAGATTTGAAGACCATATGCAGGGATGTACGGATCTGTACTGGTGAAAGAATTTTTCAAGTAGGTGACCACCTTGAATAATCATTATGTGCAGATGGAGGTCATACCAATCACCAAGATTTTGGTTTGAGCGAGTTTTGACCAAGTTTCACTGTTCAGTCCTATAAATTAGGCCTATTAGGCCTACTGTCCTAGGTTGTAGGAACCCCCTGTATGGTCTCTTTTAGACCCAAAACCCTTATGAAAGATTTAAAACTTCCAAAAGGGTATTTGAGTCAAGTTTCATATTTTCAAGTTATTTGGGAAAATTTTGATAAAAAGGGAAAAAGGTGACTGGTAAGGGCTACAAGGTAAGGCCTAATTTTAAGGTCTCCTAGGTGTGAAAAGTGGAACCCGGTAGAAATATGTTTGAAGATCCTTCAAAAATGGATCAAATGAGTGATATTATGCATGTTTACATGTGGATGGACACCCCTGCAATGATGGACCAAGAATGTGGAGATTTGACACTTAGAGTCTTCTAGGTGAGAGTGGGAAAGTGGACTAAAACTAAGGTGTTGATCCTACAAGGTGAAGTTTTCAAAGTATGAATCTTGTAACAAAGTTTGAATAGGAATTAGTTAATGAAATAATCCTATTAGAAGATCCTATAGAAGGATAGGATACTAGGAGGAAAGAGAATTCTCTTGGAGGGAGTGAAAACTAACCTTGGAGTCATCATACACCATATTGGTATCAGAGCTTGATTAAGCATCAGGCTTATGGTGGATGTTACAGCCTACTGAATCAGTGGGAGAGAATAATTTTGGAATTTTAGAGAAGGATAAATTCATGGTGACTAACACTGAGTTAGTCAAAAAGGTGGATGAGCAAGAAGAAGACAACAAGTTGTTGAGAGAAAGGTTGTCTCAAATGGAGCAACTCTTGGGAGAAGTCCAAGACAAATTAGAGAAGATGAAAGACAAGATAGAACATAAAGAAGAAGAAGAAGCAAGGGAAAAGGGAGTGGATATAGAAGAGGAAGTTCCAACTCCTGACCCTGTTAGTGATCAAGAACCCTTCCTAAAGGCATTGAAGGCTGTAAGTGGCAGAGCTTTGGAGGGTGTGCCACTATTTAGTGGACAAATGGATCTAGATTCAGTTGTGGATTGGATAGAAAACATAGAGAACCATTTTGATTGTAATGGTATCATAAAGGCCCAAAAAGTGAGTGTGGCCAAGTCAAGGTTGAGAGGACCAGCTCTCACATGGTGGAAGTTTGTTCAAATTGAAAGGGAGAAAGAAGAAAAGAGTCCTATACTCTCATGGAAAGGAATGGTAACTAAGCTCCAGAAAACTTACTTACCTGATGATTATGAAGTTCAGCTTCATAGAAGGAGACACAATCTTAGAAAAAAAGATTTGGATGTCCAAGCATACACTGAAGAGTTCCAAAAATTGTGCCTAAGGTCACAAGTGGTTGAAGATGAAAGCATCAAGCTAGCTAGGTATATGAATGGACTCAAATGGTCTATTCAAGAAGATATGAGTCTTGTGAGCTTCAAAACCATCTACCAATGCTATCAAATGACCTTGAAGATAGAGGAGAAAGGCAAAAGAAAGAAAGAGCAAAGTTCCAAAACAAGAGGTAGAGGAAGGGATAGTAGAGGAACAAGAGGTGGCTATGGTGGAAGGAGTTCAAAATCAAGAACACAAGGAGAAGTAAATACAATGAGCAGAAAGAAGCAAGTTCCAGTAGAGGTGGTAGAGGAAGGAACTCCAATTTTAGAGGTATAAGTAGTGGACAAGGAAGAGGCAATTACTTTTCCAATATGAAATGTTACCATTGTAATCAAATGGGACATCCTGCCTATAGGTGTCCAGAGAAGAGTGGTACTTCTCAAGGAGGTAATAAGAGGACTAATCTGGTCCAAGAAGACATAAGTAAAGCTAGTAAACACCTTGAGGTACCATTAAACTCAAAGGAAGGTGATAACCTCATGATGAGGATAACATTAATCAAAGAGCCAATCAAGGAGGATCCAAGCCAAAGGAGGTCTTTTTTTAGAATCAAATGTAATGTGATGGGTAAAGTATGTAGGGTTATCATAGACTCAATGTCTACTGATAATATTGTATCAGAGGAAGCAGTCAACAAGTTAGGTATGAAAAGGATACCTCATACTCATCCCTACAAGGTAACATGGCTCAATAAGGGACATCATGTCTTGGTGAATGAGCAAGAATGGTTAGAGTTCTCTATAGGGAGATATAAGGACAAGGTACTATGTGATGTACTACCCATGGATGCATGTCACTTGCTGCTAGGTAGGCCATGGAAATTTGACCGCCAAGCTATCTAATAAGGCCAAATTATTGCTTTTATTTTGTATAATTTTAAATACTCTGTTCTAGTTTCTAACAAAACATTTGAGAACCTAGCCAGTTAAAACTTGTGATAAAGTCTAGATAGAACTGATAAACCATGGGTAGATGTTTGTGACATATTTTTCTAATATTATACATATAGTGCAGTATTTCATATAACCATCAGAATATATGTTCTAATATCTAGATTTAATTTGATTAAGCTTGTTGCATGAATATTTCCATATCACAACTAACTTGATAGGAGAGAAAGCAGCTGGAGAGTGGTCGAAAACATTCAAGGAAGACTGTTGAGGACCAACTACAACACAGTGATCATCACAACACCAGGAAACATGGCTACTACAATGGAGGAGCCATTATTCCAGGACGTGGGGATGTAGTGTTGCTATATTCCCTCTACACTTTATTATGTTGAACTGGTTGCCCAAGCTTTATTACCCACACCGCAGGCTGTTGCATTTCCATCTTCTTCTCCGACATGTTTTTAGCAAGATAGTTTCTTTTCTATTTTGTAATAAGTGTTTGATCCTCTATATATAGGGATTGGACCGATAGTTTAAATTTAGATAGAAAATTTAGAGAAAGAATTTTTTGGAAGAAAACTGTTATATCTTACAGCAATCTATTTCAAGTTTCATGTATTGTTTTTATGTAATGAGTTTTTGAAATACAATGAAGTAATTCTTGGTTTACATTCTGTGT
>MU225137.1:1338916-1388851 GCA_018584345.1 Thuja plicata
GAGCTCATGAAGGAATATAATATCAGACATCAGAAGTCAAGCCCCTATCACCCTCAAGCCAATGGACAAGTAGAAGTTACAAATTGGGAAATAGAAGCAATCTTAACAAAGACAGTTCATTTGCATCACCGATATTGGAGCAGCAGACTATCAGAAGCCGTCTGGGCATATAGAAAAACATGGAAGACCACCACAGGGTTCACTCCATTCAAACTGTTATATGGTAAAACAACAATGCTACCGATTGAATTTGAACACAAAACATTAAGAACAACGCTGGAGTTAAATATTGATCTTCCTGCAGCACAAAGAGAATGCTTGCTACATCTCAATTCTTTGGATGAAATGCGCAAGTCTACCCTGCAGCACACATAAATTGTCCAAAAGAAAAGAAAATAGTGGCATGACTCCAATATTAAGAGTAAGCAGTTCGAAGTTGGAGATTGGGCATTGTTATATGATTATAGATTCCAAGAGATACCAGGCAAGCTGCAAACATGATGGCTGGGTCCATATGAAATCATCCATGTATTTACAAATGGAGCAGTCTAGTTGACCACAATTGAACCTGTACACTTCAAGCTACTAGTCAATGGACATAGGCTAAAGTTGTATCACCAGCCACAGACAAAAGACGGCTTCCTGCAGCAATTCAACCAGCTAGTTTTAAAGGATCAACAGGTAACACTTCCTGCAGCAGAGGGTGTCAACCTTCTTCCTGCAGCTCTTCAATAAGAATTCCTTCGAAGCATGACCATAATAAAAACTTTATGTTTACATAAAGTTCAAATTCTCCATTCACTTTCTACATTCTTCTTTTTCAACCTATTTCATTTCTTAATCTTCCATCCACCCACCTTCCACATCATCATATTTCTATGCTTTCAATAAAGAGATAGTGTGCTAACGCATGTTGACTGCCAACGCTGTCATTCCACTCGCCAACCTTTCCTGGCACGTGCGATGATCAATTAACAGGTATGAGCTTTTCAAATTTATTTCTATTTTTAGCGCATAGATTTTGTTGGTTATATCGAATACTACAATAAATGTATCATTTCTGCCTTAATCCAGTTCCGTACCTTCTGCCAAGTCTGACAAGTGAGGACACTTGTCAATATTTTGTAGGGGGAAGGGAAGTGTGCCTATTCTTAAAATGTCATTTCTATTTACTCGTTAAGATCCTCAAATCTGTACTTTGGCATTTTCTTAATTAAAACCCAGCTGCTGCATCACACAAGTGTCAAGTGTCATACCTTTATTCCAAATAAACCCCTAATTGTCAGACTAGATGTGACCCAGTATTAAAACCATGACATAACTCTTGCATGAATATTTATGATTCATTCTGTTAAAGTACATTATTATTGTTCATATCAAGAATATCAGAAGAATGTGAAAGATGGTCTGTGGTTTTACAAGAAGTAGTTTGAAATTCAAAAGAGAAGAAGGTAATTATCAAGAACAGAGCAGAGGTTGAATTTGGTAAGAAAAAATGGGGGGCCGATTGCAGCGGCATGAACCAGTGGTTCATGGTATTTTTCTATCTAATGTTGAGGCAGTAAGAAGATTCAATGCCTGCGGATGGCTGGGATATTTCTTAAAATTGACAGAGTTTGATGAGGAAGCAGCAAAAGAATTTGCAAACACATTTGATGAAGGCAAAGCAACGGTATAGGGGTTGATAGTCATTGCAACAGAGGAGTGAATAGCGAAAGTAACCAGTTTTCCAGCAGCAGGGGAACACTACCCCAATGTGCATGATGCCAGGTTAGCTAGGGCCCAGTTCACCCTACCAGGAGACCCTCCACTGGAGATCACTAAACAGGGGTGCAAAAGAATGTCCATTCCTCCACCATATCATGAGTTGGCCACGCACATTATCAGGTATTTCACCTATGAAGGACGATTCTCTAATTTACATGCAGATCATTTTAAGCTGCTTAGTTATGTATGACATAATATCCTAATGAATGCCCCCAATTTTTTGTTTAATATGATGTGCATTAGTGCCGAAGAAACCCAGAAAGGGAATGACAATTCTATTACTCACCATGCCTTAATTAAATTAATCATAGAAAGATCTCTTAGGGACGTCTCCCCTATGGCATGGGCAAAGTTTGTCCATCATAAAACCCTGCAGCCTCAAATTGCCCCTAATGTGCAAATTAGCCAAGATAATGCAGTTTCCCCTGACCCATTTGCCGAGCAAAGTACCCAAGGGGCAGAAACTAAAAATTTACAAGAAAATGTGCCTTTACCTGCTCACATGAGCAATATACCTACTTCCGCCTGAACAAAAGGAAAATGGAAGTTAGTGGGAGAAAATTCAATTCCTGCAGCTGAGCCATGAAACCCTCAAGTCTCGAGAAAGAAGAAAATTAAGTCAGTTCCTGCAGCCACTACTCCTGCAGCAGAGAAAACAAAAAGGGTTAGTAAGAAAAAGGCTATCATTAAGAGTAGAGAGCAGTCAACCAGAAGTATTCTTGAGGGATTGGTTCAAACTGACATATGGGAATATTAAAAAGGAAATTAGAGATAAAACTTTTAAACTCAGAACAGATGTGTATGTAGAATACGACAACATGTCTTATTTTGTCTTCCAAAGAGCCTTAACCGGTGCCAGAAGTAGATGGGGCAGATTATCAGAGGCATTCAAAAGGTCAGAACCACACAACCCCATTAACCTTGAAGTAGCCATACACTGAGCACCAAAATACATAGAGTTGGGTAGGCAAATCAGGTAGCAACTCTGGTGTCCACTCACAATGCAGCCGCCCATGCTCCTTTGGCCCTTGTATGACATCAACACTACCAGGCTTGATAAGCTACAGGAGCATCATAGAAGGGAAGTTTGGGAAAGAACAAGAGGATTCTACTACTCCTTCAAGAGCCAAAGGTTAGAAAGAACTGAAATTGGTGACTTTAGGTCAATTGCCAGAAGATGCAATGCTTGAGGACAAGCATTTGATTAACCAAGGGGCAGATGATAAGGCCAAGTTATTGCCTTTATTTTGTATAATTTTAAATACTCTGTTCTATTTTCTAACAAAACATTTAAGAACCTAGCCAGTTAAAACTTGTGATAAAGTCCAGATAGAACTGATAAACCATGGGTGGATGTTTGTGACATATTTTGCTAATATTATACATATAGTGCAATATTTCATATAACCATCAGAATATATGTTCTAATATCTAGATTTAATTTGATTAAGCTTGTTGCGTGAATATTTCCACATCACAACTAACTTGATAGGAGAGAAAGCGGCTGGAGAGTGGTCGACAACATTCAAGGAAGACTGTTGAGGACCAGCTATGGCAGAGTGATCATCACAACACCAAGAAACATGGCTGCTACAATGGAGGAGCCATTATTCTAGGATGCGGGGATGTAGTGTTTCTATATTCCCTCTGCACTTTATTATGTTGAACTGGCTACCCAAGCTTTATTACCCACACCGCGGGCTGTTGCATTTCCATCTTCTTCTCCAACTTGTTTTCAGCAAGATAGTTTCTTTTCTGTTTTGTAATATGTGTTCAATCCTCTATATATAGGGATTGGATCGATAGTTTGAAATTAGATAGAAAAGTTAGAGAAAGAAGTTTTTGGAAGAAAAATATTATATCTTATAGCAATCTATTTCAAGTTTCATGTATTGTTTTTATGTAATGAGTTTTTGAAATACAATGAAGTAATTCTTGGTTTACGTTCTGTGTTAATAGATTAGCAGAAACCAACCAAGTGGGCCCACTTGGGAGGTGGAATAGGTTGGAATAGAATAGATTTCCTTCCATCATTTCCAACATTTCTAGTATTTCAAATAGAAGTTATAATTTCTTCCTGCAGCATTGTACCTTGTGAATGTTCCTACAACATCTGCAAGAATAGTTATAATAGATGTTCTAGGTTGAAAGTATAGTTTTAAGTAGAGTTTGCAATTTATAGCATTCATTTCAATAAGGAGATAAATTTAGTCTTTTCCTGCAGCACCAGTGTAGGTTTCTTTTATGCATTTTTACCTTCCTGCAGCATAAGCAGAATGATTCCTTAAGGAACCTAGTGCACATATCGTGCCGACCATTTCAATTATATGTCCCTGGGTTGACAAGTTAAATGCACCTCATAACAGGAGAAGTAGTCCTTAGATTGAATAAACCATTCCTAAGAAAGGCCTTGAGCATGATTATTCCACACCTATTGTGAGGAGGTTCACTATCCATGATGGAGTGAAGAACTCCTATACTTTTAAGAAGGATAACATGAATTTCAAAATTGAGTCATTGTTAGAGGATGTAGAAGTGAAGACAGCTGGTCCAAATGTACTAATGGTGAGTGAGAAAGAGTTATTGGAGGCCATGGAAGAAGGAGAAGGCTTTGTTTTTTCTCTAGTGTTGAAGCCTAAGGAAGAGGAAGACAAAATAGTAAAGAGGACAGAGCTGCCACAAGAGATACAAGAAATATTGCAGAAATATGAAGGCATTGTAAGTGATGGACAACCATTAACCTTACCCCCTATAAGACCCATAAGCCATAAGATTGACCTTATTCCTGGAGCTACCCTACCCAATAAGGAAGCCTACAAGATGACACCTCAACAAAATGAGGAAATAGCTAGGCAAATTTACTAGAACAAGGTCTTATAAGGAAGAGTATTAGTCCTTGTGCTGTACCCACAGTCCTAGCCCCAAAGAAAGGAGGTACTTAGAGATTGTGTTCTGACTCCAGAGCCATAAATAGGATCACTATCAGATATAGGCTCCCTATCCCTAGGATAGAAGACTTGATGGATTGTTTAGGAGGTGCAAGGTACTTCACCAAGATAGATTTAAAAAGTGGATATCACCAGATAAGGGTGAATGAAGGAGATGAGTGGAAGACAACCTTCAAGGCCACTGAAGGGCTGTATGAATGGATAGTCATGTGATTTGGCTTATCAAATGCACCATCAAATTTTATGAGGTTGATGAATGAAGTACTTAAAGACCACATTGGCAAATTTTTTAGTGGTATACTTGGATGATATACTCATCTTTAGCAAGACAAGAGGGGAACACCTCAAGCATGTGGAATCAATACTTAAGAGGCTACATGAAGAGAAGTTAATGATTAACTTGGAGAAATGTGAGTTCATCAAAATAGAGATAGTGTACCTAGGATTTGTTCTATCTCATGGTAATCTGAAGATGGACAAGAGTAAGGTAGAATCCATCATGAATTGGCCCACTCCAAGGAAAGAAACAGAGGTAAGGAGTTTTCATGGACTTTCTCAGTATTATAGGAAGTTCATAAGGCAATTTAGTGCTATTTGTGATCCAATGTTGGATACAATCAACAGAGGAATGAAGACCAAGTTCATGTGGAATGAACAAGCCAACAAGAGTTTTGAGTTGCTGAAGGAAAAGATTGCTACCCAACCAGTGTTAGTCCTACCAAGATTTGAGAAGCTCTTCACAATTGAATGTGATGCAAGCAACACAGCTATTGGGGCTGTCCTAAGCCAAGAGGGTAGACCAGTAGCATTTCACTCTGAGAAGTTGAGTGAAGAAAAGAAGAAGTATTCTTCTTATGACCTTGAGTTGTATGCATTGGTTCAAGCCTTGAGAAAGTGGAGGCGCCACTTGCTGCCCAAGGAGTTCATTGTTTGTTCAAATAATCAAGCCTTGAGTTTTTTGAATTCTCAAGAGAAGTTGAGCCACAAGCACATGAAGTGGGTTGAGTACCTACAAGCTTACACCTTTAACATCAAACATAAGAAAGGTGTCCTCAACAAAGTTGTTGATGCATTTTCAAGAAGATATCTTACCATTCAAGAGATTCAGTTGAAGACAATGGGAATAGATCAATTCAAGGATCTATATGCTGAGGATGAGGACTTTGTAGATATTTACAAGGTATGTGTTGAATACAAGAACCATTTACATAGTGAGTATGCTGAATATACTTTGCAAAGTACCCTTTTGTTTAAAGGCAATAAGCTATGTGTCCCTAGAACTTCCATTAGGGATAACATGATTCAAGAGAAGCACAATGGTGCATTGAGTGGTCATTTTGGGATCACAAAGACACAAGAACTAGTTCAAAGGTTCTACTATTGGCTGAGGATAAATATTGATGTCAAGAGGTATGTAGTGAGTTGTATTTTGTGTCAAAGAGCCAAGGATACTTCATCAAATTCTAGCCTTTATCAGCCTCTACGTATTCCTACTAGGCCTTGGGAATGCTTAAGCATGGACTTTGTAGTTGGGTTACCCAAGAAGGTATGGATAGTGTTTATGTAGTTGTGGAAAGATTTAGTAAAATAGCTCACTTTGTGCCATGTAAGAATACAAATGATGCCAGCCAAATAGCCTCTCTTTTCTTCAAAGAGATAGTAAGGATCCATGGGTCACCTATTAGAATTGTATCTAATAGAGATACCAAGTTCATGATTCTCTTTTGGAAGACTCTTTGGTAAAGATTAGGCACTAATTTATCCTTTGGATCTACCTACCATCCACAAACTGATGGTCAGACCAAAGTGGTGAATAGAAGCCTTGGAAACCTCCTGAGATGCTTGACAAAGGAGTACAGACAACAATGGGATCAGTTGATTGGGCAAGCTGAATATGCCTACAATGACACTACAAATAGATCCACAAGGAAGAGTCCATTTGAGATAGTGTATGGACTACACCCTAGAGGTGTCTATGAATTAAGAGATTTAAAAGATGGAGTAAAATCAAGTGGGTATGCTGATGAATTTGCATATGCTATGCAAGAGATCCATGAAATAGTGAAGAAGACATTGATAGAGAACACTATGAAGCACAAAGCTAAGGTGGATGCAACTAGAAGGACAGTTGAGTTTAATGTTGGTGATCTTGTCATGGTTCATCTAATTAAGTTAAGATTGCACAAAGGAGTACCTCACAAGTTTTAAATGAGGAGGATAGGACCCTATCCAATATTGGCAAGGTATGGTGACAATGCCTTCAAGATAGACCTACCAGAGGACAGTGGACTGTCTAATATATTTAATGTTGCAGGCCTTGTCCATTACAAAGGATCACAAGAGCACATTGACCAGACCATACATGAAGTGATCAGGGATGTAGAAGACTTACAACTCCCTACTGCTGTAGATACAGGACCAGACAATATACTGGACACAAGGACATACAAAAAGACTAGGACCAAAGAGTATAAGGAACATCTAATCAAGAGGTTTGGACAGAAAGATGCTGATGCAATTTGGGTCAAGGTCAAAATTCAAAAAGATGGGAATTGACCCTGCAATCATCAATCCAAGGGTGGATTGAACTTCTTATTTTGGGGAGGATGGTACAGGAGCACCTAGGCTAGCCTCCATGGTTAGTAAGTTTTGGGCTTGTACTTGACTCTAGCCAAGTCAAGAGTTTAGTTTAGTTTGTTTTATGACCTTAGAAGGTCTCTTGCTATGTTTTCTAAGTGAATTAGTCACTAGGACTAAGGTCACTAGTTAGCCTTTGTTAGTTGTTATTTGAATTTCTTAGTGTTAGGAGCTTAGCTAAGGTTGGAGGCTTTAATGTGTTCTAAACATAAAATTGTTATTGAAAAGATGCCATAACTTCATAAATGAACTTGGATCCTTGAGACATAGGAGGTTAGGAGTCCTAGAATATAGGATCAAGGCATAAAACAAAGTTGCCAAGTGTTGAGAAGAAGTTGTCATCAAGATTTGCACTAATTGCAAAAATGGCATGCCAATTGGGTATCTTTAGATTCCCTAAGTTATAGGAGTTAATGCTCGACCAAAAAGCCCTGAAATGTAGGAAATGGCATCAAATGTGAACAAGGACTCCAACATCAAGCATTATGCATGCTTTGTAATAGTGGAGAAGAGGCGAATATAGCTCTGCAAGTATTTTGACAGTGATTTTTGAATGATTTTGTGTTGACATTCATACTAAGTGGATTGAAATTGCAAACTTTATGATTTTATAGTGTTTTTTAAGTTGTTAGGTTACTTTTTCATTTTAAGTTCAAGTCATTTTGAGTTCATCTAGGTACTAGTTTTGAGTGTTCAAGTACAGGTAGGTCATTTTTAGCTTATTCTGACCAGTTTAATTAGGAAACATGGCTCCCCCTGAAAACTAGCCATGGGAATCAACTCATGATGGTTGGATATGTGAGGGGAGTCACTAGTGTAAATATTTTAGGAAGTAGGAGTCTAGTAAGTGTGAGAAGATATTTTAAATGCTAGGCCCTAGGCGAGCAACCATAGCCCGACTAGTGTCTAGTTTGTGAAGATTTGAAGACCATATGTAGGGATGTACGGATCTCTACTGGTGATAGAATTTTTCAAGTAGGTGACCACCTTGAATAACCATTCTATGTAGATGGAGGTCATACCAATCACCAATATTTTGGTTTGAGCGAGTTTTGACCAAGTTTCACTGTTCAGTCCTATAAATTAGGCCTATTAGGCCTACTGTCCTAGGTTGTAGGAACCCCCTCTATGGTCTCTTTCAGACCCAAAACCCTTGTGAAAGATTTAAAACTTCCAAAAGGGTATTTGAATCAAGTTTCATATTTTCAAGTTTTTTGGGAAAATTTTGATAAAAAGGGAAAAAGGTGATTGGTAAGGGCTACAAGGGAAGGCCTAATTTTAAGGTCTCCTAGGTGTGAAAAGTGGAACCCAGTAGAAATATGTTTGAAGATCCTTCAAAAATGGATCAAATGAGTGATTTTATGCATGTTTACATGTGGATGGAAACCACTATAATGATGGACCAAGAATGTGGAGATTTGACACTTAGAGTCTTCTAAGTGAGAGTGGGAAAGTGGACTAAAACTAAGGTGTTGATCCTACAAGGTGAAGTTTTAAAAGTATGCCTCTATTAACAGAGTTTGAATAGGACTTAGTTAATGATCTAAGACTATTAGAAGATCCTATAGAAGGATAGGATACTAGGATGCAAGATAAGTCTCTTGGAGGGAGTGAAAACTAACGTTGGAGTTATCATACGTCACTAAGGAAAGAGCTAGATTCTGCAGACACCGACGAATAGTAAGACAACATCACAAAGAAGAATAGTATGAAGCAAAGGTATAGAATTTATTATATTGATCAGAGAGGTAATGCACTTACAATAGATTTGAAAATATGCAATTGAGTTGTATGTATGAACAGATCATTAATATTTCAGTTTAACCATTGAAGCATCAAGTCTCTTAACCAAGCAGGACTTAAAAGTCTTCTGCAATTGAGATACATCCCAAGGAGTATCAAAAAGTTTAATCATGAAGCTACTGATAATCATAAAGAAGAGGTGATTATAGAAGCTACTAAAAATTAGAAAGAAGAGATACCTGATACTACAAGGACAAAGGAAAGAAGGCTAGTTACCTAGAAAAATGCAAAGACGATGATACTAACACCAAATCTGAGGAAGACATCGAGATGGTGTGTGTGGTAGTAAAAGATGATTTAGATGATGATGAAGAAAGGTATGTAGAAAATGCACTAATATCTAAAGTTAGTAAAAATGATGTCTGGATCATAGATACTGGTTGCACTCACCATATGACCAGTGATAAGCAAACGTTTGAGACTTTGAATACTATAAAGGTGGTTTAGTAAGAATGGGTAATGATACACCTTGTCCAGTTGAAGGTAGAGGAACCATAATGTTGAATAACTAGATAAAATGTGAAAATTATTATTGGGTAAATGGATTGAATTATAATCTATTGAGTGTTTCTCAGTTGAATAATTCACGTCACAGAGTAGCATTTAAAAATAAGAAGGCAAAGATCTTCAATAAATCAGGAAATATGATTGGTACCGGTGAGAAGACAAAAGGTAACTTATTCTATCTGAATGATACTGACACCACTTTCTTAATGGATAGAAATGAAGACATATGGTTTTTCTACAAAAGATTGTGTCATGTGAACTTTGACAACATGATAAAGATTAGCAAAAAGATAAATGTAAGAGGCTTACCAACGATGACCAAGCACGACAATATCATGTGCAAGAATTGTTAAAAAGGTAAGATGTAAAAGTCTAGTTTCAAAAGCAAAACCCACACATCTGATGCAATTCTAGAATGAGTCCATACTAATTTATGTGGACCCATGAGGACAAAGAGTTATTATGAAGATAGATATTTCATTCTCTTTGTTGATGATTTTTCTAGAATGATGACAATTTTGTTTTTAAAAGATAAATCAGAAGAATTTAAGATGTTTAAATGGTATAAGGCAATGGTTGAAAAAAAAGTGGTAAAGAATTAAAATGCTTAAGATTGGATAGAGGAGGATAATTTATCTCAGATGAATTCACTAACTTTTGTAATGAGCATGGACTCAAAAGACAGGTCTCTGCACCAAGAACACCTCAACAAAATGGAATTGCTGAAAGAAGGAACAGATCCATTGTTGATTGTGCAAGGACACTGATGATAGAGAAAGGGATCACCCAAATATTCTAGAGGGAAGCTGTCAATACTACTTTTTACACATTGAACATAGTACAATTAAAGAAAGACACCAAAAAGACACCTTATGAGCTTTGGTATGGATACACACCCAATGTGAGCTATTTCAAAAATTTTGGCAGTCAATGTTATATCTTAAAAGATGATAGAAATGGAAAGATTGACTCCAAGAGTGATGAAGAAATCTTTCTAGGGTATTCTACCAAGAACAAGGCTTATAAATGTCTAAATAAGGTCTCTAACAAAATTGTTGAAAGTGCAAATGTAAAGATAGATAAATTTGCAAAGAAGAATGAAAAGGAAAGCACTAAAGAACCAAAGGACTACAATAGGTTTGTATACAATGAGGAACCTGACACTCTACCCGAACAACTATGTAGAGCTCCTGAGCACCAGGTTGCAAATATTGATGATCAAAATATTGCTCAAAATGATGCACAAAATGATGGAGAACAAAATGAAGGACAAAATGATGATCAAGCTGATAGACAAAGAACTGAACCTATACTTCCAAGATATGTTAGAAAGAACCATCCACAGAACCAGATCATTGGATACAAGAAGGCTGGTATGAGAACCAGAAGTAAGTCTCTAAATACAAGATGTCTTATTTGTGATTATGAGCCCAAATCTATCAATGCTGCACTAGATAATAATGAATGGATAAGTGCTATGAATGAGGAGATTGAGAAGATAGAGAAAAACAAGACGTGGACACTTGTACCAAGACTAGATGAAAAGAATGTCATCGGTACAAAGGATATTCAGGAGTAAACTGAATGAGAATGGAGAAGTCACCATAAATAAAGCAAGACTAGTATGCAAGGGGTATGCACAAGAAGAAGGGATTAACTATGGAGAAACCTTTGCACCAGTTCTACGCTAGAAGGAGTGAGAATATTACTTGCTTATGCTGCATATAAAGGATTCAAGGTATATCAAATAGATGTCAAGTTTGCATTCCTAAATGGAATACTTGAAGAAGAGGTATACATTGAACAACCAGAAGGGTTTATTGATCCAGACAAGAGGGACGTGGTATGTAGACTACACAAAGACTTGTATGGATTGAAACAAGCACACCGAGCCTGGTATGAAATAATTAATTCCTATCTTATAAGTATTGGATTTGTAAGAACTAGTGAAAACAATAATATTTATTTGAAGGAAGATACTGATGCTAACATTTTAATTGCTAAGATGTTTCTTGATGACATCATATTTGGAGGCAATGATATGCTATGCAAATCATTTGAAAATGAAATGAGCAAAGAGTTTGAGATGTCTATTTTTGGAGAGATTAAGTTCTTTCTTGGTCTATAGATCGTGTAACAATATGAAGGTATTTTCATTACACAATCCAAATACATCAAGGAGGTATTGAAAATATTCAAAATGGAAGAGTCCAAACTAGTTGGAACACCGATGGCAACTGGATGTAAGTTGAAAAAGGAGGACAAGTCATCAGAGGTAAATCAGACTTTATACAGATCAATGATTGGAAAACTCATGTATGTTGTACATACTAGACCAGATATTGCACATGCAGTAGGAATAGTTGCAAGATTTTCTGCTAATCCCATAGAATCACATATGAATTTTGTGAAAAGAATTCTAATATATCTGAAGAATACCAAGGAATATGGCTTATGGTATAGAAGAGAAGGCAAATTTGAACTTAAGGTCTTTACCGATGCTGATTGGGCTGGAAATATTAATGACACGAATAGCACAACTGGAGGAGCATTCCTTATGGGTGATAGACTTGTCACATGGATCAGAAAGAAGCAAGGATGCATCTCTCAATCTACTTTAGAAGCAGAGTATGTTGTTGCTGCTGCAAATTGCTCAAATATTGCATGGATCAAATAGTTACAGGAGGGTATGCATATGAAAATTCTTGAACCAGTAATTATCTATTGTGATAATACAAGTGTAATACACATTTCCAAGAATCTAGTCATGCATGCTAAAACAAAGCATATTGCCATCAAGTATCATTATTTGAGAGAACAAGTTCAGGAAAAGGAGGTGATACTCCAGTATGTGTAATTAAAGGAACAATTGGTCGATATCTTCACCAAGCCACTGCCCAAGGATGCATTTGAATACTTGAGAAAGAGACTAGGGGTCAGACCCTTGTCTACTGGTCAGTAAGATGACTAGAAGGCTGCATCAGCCTACATATTATCATAATATCATTCATGTTGATGCAAGAAGAGATATGGAATTCAGAGATAAATCTATACACAACAAGATATTTATCTACTTTGAGCACCAGAGTTATTACCGATGGATTGGGAAATTCAAGGAATATATTATGGATAGAAAGGATCCATTTGGAAAAGATGTTTTTTTGGCATTGTTGTCAAAGGGAGAGAGATATATCATTATTATACTAATAAAGGGAGACATTATATCCATTATCATCTCTAGGAGAGATTATATCCATCAAAGTATCCAAAGGGAGAGATGTAACAAGAAAGGGAGAGTACACACAAAGAGAAATAATTGCGGATAAGAGACATCACAAGAAAGGAGAACAGTCAAAGGGAGAGAGTTTGACACAGAAGGAGAATACATCACATCAGAGAAAGAAAGATTCTACATCTATCTAGTGAAGGGATTGAAGACAGAAAGAAAGCTGCAAGAATCAAATCAAAGCTATTTGAGCTTATCAAAAGCCAGACATTTGTAATAGTTACATTAGGAAAGATTGATGAATCTATATATTTCATATTGTATTAGTAACATTATAGTATGATAATTTAGTATGTTGCCATCAATGCCAAAGGGAGAGATTGATGACATGTAACTAATTGAATGTTTGAAGATGTTAAGTTGATGATCATGCAAGGCATTAAATTAGTTAATGTATTGTATTGTCATTGATGTCAACTTGATATAATTTGTATGGTCATGGAAATACTAGCAAAGACTTCAAAGAACCAATGAATCAAAGGCTATACTATCAGTAATGCATATAAGTCAAGTATTCACTAAGTGACTATATACACCAAAGGAGTGCACGCCCACATATAGAGTAAAAGAGAAAAAGTCACAGTGTTAACTGATGAGCTAGTGCACAACATTATTGATGAGCAAAGTCATAGTGTTGCCCGATGAGAAAAGCACATAGTAACCCGACGGAAAGAATTACAGTGTTTCCTGTCAAAAAAGACAAGGACAAAGATCCCAATGACAACTGATGTCATACTGACGAAACAGTCAGTTATCACCGATGACTAACTGGAGTGTTGACTGACAAAACAAAGAGTTCAGAAAATGACAAAATGTTTAGCTTTCAAGAAGCTAAAAATAGACTTAACTAATACTTATCATTGTTTTAATCATCTAGATAAATACAAAGATAAGTAATTGATTTAAATTTGATTTCTCCAGTTGGCAAGAAGATCTTTTTGAGATAAAAATTGAGTTTTCATTAAATCTAATTGGCGATAATTGTGGATCACACCAAGAATCAAGAAATCCAAGAAAAGGTAAATCATGTCTATAAAGAGACAAACCCAATTCATTACGAATTGGAGTGCGGGTGAAAAAGAGAAGAGGAAAGATGCTAAAGAAAGTCTGAAGGAGAAGAAAGTCTTCATTTAGTCCTGATCAATCAAGCTAAGGAAAGAGCTAGATTCTGCAGACACCGACGAATAGTGAGACAACATCACAGAGCAAAACAGTATGGAGCAAAGGTATAGAATTGATTATATTGATCAAAGAGGTAATGCACTTACAATAGATCTAAAAATCTGCAATTGAGTTGTATGTATGAACAAATCATTAATGTTTTAGTTTAACCATTGAAGCATCAAGTCTCTTAACCAACCATGACTTAAAAGTCTTCTACAATTGAGATACATCCCAAGGAGTATCAAAAATTTTGATTATGAAAGTAGCATTGGATATGCCCGATACCTATTGATAGGCCAAGTGAGAGTTTGATCAAGGATGGTAGCATTAGATGCCATATACTAGGTGAACTATCTTTTAAATCCTCTAACAAGGTCACACCTAACAGTGTGTTTGTAACCTTTAATAGGGTTGGCTCCTAACAGAGCTCACTTCAAAAGAGTGAAAATTTGGGCTACCGGTCCCAGTGGTTTTTCCCTTAATAGGGTTTCCATGTTAAAAATCCATGTGTTATGTGTTTATGTTTCATTAGTTTACTATTTTATATTTCACATATGAAATTATGGATTTATCGGTATACTTTGTATATTTACTTTGTTTCAGTAAATAGTTGACTGCTTATCGGTAATCATACAAAAGAGAGATTTACAAAGCAATCTGACAAGTAGAAAATTGATATAAGTATTTCAAGGCATTCATCTTGTAGGATAGAAGATAACTAGAGACATAATTTGTGGTTATAAGTTTTAAGGATTAAAATTTGAGGCCACTAATTCATCCCCCCTCTCAGTTATTACTAACATAAAATTGAAATAAAGATTGTATAAAAAGATCGTTGTTCAATTAATAGTGTTGATGGTATGTTTCTTGATTACATCATCCCCCAAAGTTTAAATCCTAGTGTGGATATGATGCAAGGGATGAGGTTAGAATACCCCTCAATCTCAGACTCTTAACCAAGATGTATGAACATAGGCTTATGCTTCTATATCATTTTGCAAATAATATATACTTAAAATGATAATATATTATTGAGATAATATTTGAAAGAAGAGAAGTTATCTTAATATCCATTTTTATAACTAAAGAAAATACATATCTATAAAAGGGAAGAGTTGTAAAATGTTTCATTCTTGTTTTCTTGGTGTGGTTTTCATAAAAGGGAGGAGTTTAACATGTTTTGATAATTTTCTGTCCTTTTTCCTTTGTGTTGCGTGTCATGAAAGACACAATGAATAAAATAAAGGAAATTAATTTTATAGTGAAAATTAAAAGTGAACTCAAAGATTATAATGACAATAAAATGTTAAAGTGATGTATTTGATCAATTACAAAGATGCCATAAACAATGATGGCTAGGTTTATAATGATCATCCTTTTTTCAAACAAATATATATAAAATTACATATATGTATATTTGATTAACTCTTTAGACACCTATACATAATTATGTATAGTCAAAATGAATTTATATTATTATAAAATATTATAATAGTATAATGTTATTGATAATTTATAGTGTAAATAAGCTACATGAAAAAAGGTGGACGTGATTAAAGGATGCTTTATTATCTTAAAAACACACATTAAAATAAATTTACTTTATTACAATATCACACATTGTGTGTGTGTGTGGAGGGGGGATGGATGAGATTAAGAGATGCTTTAATATATCTTATAATATAAGTTAAAATAAATTCACATTATATATTTTATAATGTGAGTTTATTTTAACGCATAGAATAAGCTATTAAAGCATCTCTTAATCTCATCCACCATTTTTCATAATAAGATATTAAAGTATATCATTCAGATTTATTTTAATGTACATATATAGAAAATTATATGTCAAATTTTATTTTTCGGCACCTCAAATGCAACCACGATGTCTGTTTTGTGATACAAGGCTCCTATAAAAGGTTGATTTAGCAAGGAGAGCAGGCACAGTCCACACACGGAGAAGACTATAACCTTTCTTAATACAATTTTGATTCTCTAGCCACATAAGTATCCTTCCTTGTTCTTGTGGTTTCTTTCTTGTTTCATGTGCAAGTGCTTTGTGTGGTTTTATTTCTTTTTTCTATTGGCTCTATCTATTTATCAACCTTGCTTGCCAACCTTGCTATTCTTAGTTAATGCTCTATGGTTATTAAGCATACTTTACATAAATGAAGGGCATTTTTATTGATGTGAAGGATAATGTAGATATTAATAACAAAATAAACTTTGATTCACCTAACTTGAAATCTTCAAGGATGTTGTTCAACATAAATATGTTTTAGTCCTAGAATCTTCTTCTTTTCTAACTAGGGTTTCCAACAAGCATGGAGAATACGGAGGTAGACATGGTAAGAAACCTTCCCCTAACCCTAGGATTCTCACTATTACTCCAAACCCAAATATTCTTAAATTAACTTATAAAGCAAAAGAAAATACTTATAAAAAAATTTGTTTTTCTTGTAGCAATGGACATCAAGAAGGTCCTTACTAGAAAATTCCTTGATGATTGACTCAAAAATATTCGATTTAAAAACTTAGGAATATAAATTTATTTCTTTTGTATAGTGAAAAGGGGCTTGTTTATTTTTTTAAGGATTCAAACATGCAAGAAATGTATTGAATAAGAAATTCTAGAATATAGGAAATTGTACTTTTAGAGACCTAAAATGGACTCCAAATACTATAAATGATGATTTTTTGGCTTTGTCTTGTCCTATATGGGTTTCCATTAAGTATATCACTCTTCTATTTTGGTGTTTTATTATGTATATCCCCATCTCCATTGGGAAAGGCTTAAGGATATACAACCCTAGGGTTACCTTGTCTCACCTGGACACTAGGATTCTCATCTTTATTAACCTTGGAGTCATTATTCTTGACAAGATCTAAGTCAATGTAGAGAATATCATTTTTTGTGTGTGGTATTATGGTGTTTAGAGGCATTTCCTTTTCCATATGTAAGGAAAAATTCACAAGAACTACCCTATTATTATTAGCATTGCTAAGAAAGTTCATGACTTCTAAAGGAAATGAGGAAAAGATTTCAAAACCTAAAGCATCTAGGTCTCATCTCCCTAAATTTTTAGTTTCTCCATCTTCTCTTTCTCCCTCTTCCTGTATTAACCTCACTCCCAAGCCCAATCCTCAAGTGTTCACTCTTTATATCATTGCCTAAGCCCCAGATCTTGAGGGTGCAAATCTATCCCTCGATCTCCTTGACCCTAAATGTTTTGTTGTTAACTCCTTGAATTTTAACCCCACACCACACCTCATCCCCTGCATTGAAACCACCACTCATACCTAAGAGGGGTATTCCTAAGAAGAAGAATGCAAAACAATTGATGGTTAAGAAGTTTAGAAACAAGACTGCCCAATGTAGTCACCTAAAAATGTCCCCACATAATTAATTAAATTATTTAATCAAAATGCCTATATTGATTAAATATATTTTATTATTTATTTAATTCATTAGCCTCTTCCTCTATTATTTAAATAAATACATTTATTTAGTTATCTAATTCATTGGCTTTTTCTATCTTATGGTTAAATAAATATTCATTTATTTAATTAATCTATTTTTCATCCCCTTTCAGTAACTATTAAATAAATAAATACCTTTATTTATTTAATTATTTTAGTACCTTCTTCTTTCTAATTCCTACTAATCATTTTTGCTCACATGGAACTCTCAATTTGTAGGCATGTGGCAAATGACACTTGTCTCTTCATTTGAATTTTCTGCTCTTCACGTGTCCAAACATGTCTAGATCCAATGCATCTTGTGATATATTATGAAAATTCAATATCTTCAACCTACCACTTAATCTCCTTCCTCTATTTTAATATATCATTTTTCCTCATTTTTCCTATCATTATACTTACCCACTCTCCAATCCTAGCCATCCATTCTACCACCTCTTAATCTCTACCCTTGGTTTTCATGAGGACTTTTATAAAACATCCTCTCATTTAGATCCTAACACCTATTTCTATTATAAAATTGTGGTATCTTTCTTATATGTGATCTTTGAGAGCCTTTTTATATCACCATTATCATCTTGCTATCACTATTATCATATTCATAGTCATTATCTTGCATCAATCAACCAGACACCATTTCTTTATTTTCCTTCTTGTGCACGTGCTAAAAAATATAAGAGAAAACTCACCTTCATACAAGATCTTAAAGGATAGGAGGACAATGAAATCAATCATTTCTTGAATTCATATGGGTTTATCTTTTTTTACTTTCATTGTTATGTGTTCATGAAAAAGTGCTCCATTTATATGATGTTGGTTAGCTTGTAGATTTAGGTCTTGTGGTTGGGCTTGATTAGGTTTGCAAATTGATTTTCAGTTTTCAACATCATCACCCAAAATAAGGAGGATCAAGCCACTTCCAAGACTATTAATAGTGATGTTAATGTTAGAGCATGCATATTAGTTGTATTAGGTACACGTCTATATGTTTCTCTAATTAATTGTGCGCATGCTCAAGAATATTCTATGGATATTATCATGCATAATTAAGAACATGTTTGCACATTCATGCTCTAGATTAAGTTCACTTATTTGAGCCTAAATTTAGATTAGTTTAGTCTAGTTGGGATCGAGTTTTCATATTGTGCATATCACACACTTCTAGTTTGCATATCTAGCTCTAGTATACTATTTTTAGTTTGAGTTAGCTTTTCGATATTTTTAGTACTCTTTCTTTCTATAGAGAAATTCATTCATTCAATATTCATTGTAATTGTATCCAAATCACTTTTTTTATATTGTGCATTCAATACAAAATTCTAGGGTTCTTATCGAGCATATTATCTTTGCATGATCTTTTTGTGTGATAGGTATTTTTATTGCAGATGATCCTTGGCTCTTGTGGTTGTTTCATCAACTCTTAATTGGTACCAGAGAACCAGATCTGACAAGTTCCTATCTCAATGCTTGAGGGATCCAAGATTGGGTAAATTTTTTGTGCACATTAGGGTCAAATAAAGGTTTCTATTGTGTTTGCATTATCAAAAAACCCTGAAGATCAACAGTCATTTTGTCAAAATATGAGCAGTTAATTTTTTTTGGGTCAATTTGGCAAATGACACAAAAATCAAGGCAAAATTTGGGGGTAGTTTAAAACTATGGTCACTTTGGCGCAAAACATACATCACCAAATTGCAATCAAAAGGAACAAAAGACTATAAATTAATAGTTAAGTCATCAAAATCTGACTTTGTCAATTTTTGGGCAAACTTTTTGGAGGGCACACTTCATGGAGTAATGTACATTGACATCAGTAGGGGTACGGAACTTACATTAGCGTACAAAAACCCAATCAACCAAAAATTAAAATACAAAAGATTAGTGCACAACACAACTATTGCGCAAGTTTAAATTTTTTACAAATTTTCATTAAAATATTTAAAGTTTTAAAAGAAAAATTTGTTAAAATTTTTAAGAAGAAAACTTTGTTAAAATTTTTAAAAAGGAAAGTGCATCTTTTTGAACTATTGCAGGTCCATATGAACCTACATGCACATGCCTATGTAGGCCCACACACTAACGTCAGTGCAAGGACTGCTATCTTTAGCAACATTTCTAAAATTATATTAATCAAAACTTTAGCAACATTTCTAGTATATCACCAAATTTAGAATCATTTCCAAATATGGTAAATATTCTTGGGGAATATTTAATACTCAGGAAGAATATTCTAGTGTGGCAAATAATTTATGATAAGGACATATTTTTTAACATTTTTGGAATGTTCTGTGACAGTTAGACGATCATCAACATTTTCTTTGCAATCTTGGTTGACCAATTTGACCTCCTTGCCATAAAGAATAACCAATTGGTTGTTTTTTCATAACTTTAGCATATGATATCAAATTTGTGCAAGCAAATTATCGTTGGAAAGCTGATTCCACCACCAATAATTTCATTATTGTGATTTAATTATATTCTTCACCAAATTTCCATACCAAGTCTCCAAAGTCAGTTTCCTTTTGTAGTGCATAAAATGTAACTAAAAGAATAAGTATTAAGCAACTAAAAACCTATTCTAACATTCGTATGTAGACCTTAAAGATATGGAAGAAAACATGCATATCAATGAATAGAAATGAGAAAGAAGCTTAAAATACTCAATCCAATAATATGCAAACCTCCAAAGAAGAGAGTTGATGATTGTGTTATTGATGGATGGAATGTTGTTGCTCACAATCCTACAACATAACAATGTATGAAAGATACTTATTGAACGAAGAGGAAAGCTCTCAATTTATATATTTTTGAGAGGAACAGACAGTTGAGATTCAAAGTTGGATGAAGGGATAGGATTGCAAAGGATCAATGATGTGTCCATGAGGTGAAGGCCAAGTGGAGGCCAAGTGGATTAGGGTTTTAACCATTAAAAAGGTGAGATTTTCTCACACATGTGTGAGCACCCGTTGATAGTGATGGGTCGATGAAAAGGTGTAAGGGGGTTAAAGGATCAATATTTCTCACACATGTGTGAGAAACTGTGGAAAGTGATGGCTCAATGACAAGGGTCAAAAGGTGTAAGAGGGTGAGATGACAAAGGTTGAGTTCACATGTGAAGGGGGACAAAGGTGTAAGGGTGTGTAAGATGTGTAAGATTGTGTAAGATGTGTAAGAGTCACATGTGACTTGGGTTTTCTAATCCATTTAATTAGGATTGTGCAAATGATCATGGAATGATTAAGTGGGAGATTAAGATTAATTAGTGGGAAAGTGGGTTGGTTTGGTTAGAAGGATGGGTTAGGTTAGGGAAGTGAGGTTAGGTGAGGGTTAAATTTAGGACCCATGTGTGCAAATATAATTAAATATAATATTTAATTCCAAGTGGGACAAAAGAGATCAATTAAGTAAACAAAATTACTTAATTAAATGGAGGGTTAAGATGCAAGTGGGAATGAGATAGAATAATATTAAATAATTGTAAATTTATTTAATCAAGGATAGAGGATAGAGAGGATTCTAATTGTACATTTATTTAATTAAAGGTAGGACAAAGGATTATTTAATAAATAATAAATATCTATTCAATTTGGCTAGGATAAGGGTAATGGACAGATTTTGGTATCTACATTTTGTTCCTCTTTGATGTAACATGATGAAGTGATGTTACATCAAAGAAGATTATGAAAGATAAAAGGGATAATACTAGTGGCATGATGTCCCAGTCACAGGAAGGATGATGAAGGATGACGAGGAGGGAATGATATGCTCCCTCAAGAGGACATGTAGGATCAAAGAACACAGGTGTGCTCTCAAAATGGATAGGAGTGTGGAAGGAAAGGGAAAATATAGGGATGATGAAGTAAGATTGGAGGAAAGTCATGATACAATGGTATGAGAAACCTTAGTTTGATATTGTACTTGACACTATGCTGCAAGGTATGAGGAACTAAGATGACAATGTGTCAAGTGCATAATAAAAAAGGGTCAAATAAAACCATATGCCTTATGACACCATGATGTCGTGGGACAATAGGATGCAAAGACCATAATAAATGAAAAAAAATAATAACACATACAAGCAACAAGAAATAATGCACATACCCATTTTTCCCCCTAGTCAAGTTGAAAATTGAGTGATTAATGATGATTGATTGATCGATTGAGGATGGAAAAGTTAACGATAAGAAAAATGCACACCCAAAGGATTGGGAAGATTACATTTAATGATGACAATTTGAAAAATTGGTCAATGGATTGTTAGCTGATTTGGATCAAGATGATAGATTGATTAAATATTGGTGTGCTAGATTACAAGATTGGATTGCATGAATTAGTATTGATTACATTTTATTGGATTGATTTGGGATTTTGGATTATAGGGATTGTTTCTGGATGAATGGATTAGATGGAATGAGATTGGAAGATTATATGATTGGAGGATACGATGGATTGAAGGTTAGAAGGAAGAATAAATGAATTTGATTTGATAGGATGGGAGGAAGATAAGAGGAATTGGATATGATAGAATTGGAAGATAATATAGATTACATTAGAAGATAAATGAATTGGAGGTAATGGGATTGGAAGCTAAGAGGTTTGAATGGGATGGAAGGAAGATGAATGGATTGGATTAGAAGATAAAGGGATTGGATGGAATGGGATTGGAAGATAAGAGATTTGAATAGGATGGAAGGAAGATGAATGGATTGGATTAGAAGATAAATGAATTGGAATGAATGGGATTGGAAGATAAGATGGTTTGAATAGGATAGAAGGAAGATAACAATATTGAATTAGAAGATATATTAATTGGATGAAATGGGATTGGAAGATGGATAAAGGCTAAATTGGATTGAAAAGGTTGGAAGGGGGATAAATGGATTAGGACCAATGACAAGGGAGAACCAAGGCATGGTAAGGATGGAGATATGGATTAGATAGGAGATAGAGGAATGTAATGGATAGATATGTATTATGGAATGGAAGGATATGTGGGATTAAAGGATGAAGAATAAAAGGGTGGAGATCCAAGAACTATGTGGTAAAGGAGTGAAATGACCCACACTAGATGTGGGAAAATGATTGATGGGAAGATGGTGGATAAAGGATGTATGAAATGGAAGGATGGTGTGTAAGGGATGCAAGTGGAGGACTAAAGGATGGGGAATAAGTGGAGGAGGATCCAAGGATGATGTTACAAAGGATGCCCCCATACTAGATGTGGGAGGATGAAGGATAGAGAGATGATGGGTAAAGACTATATAAGATGGATGGATAGTGTGTAAAGGATGTGCATGGAGGGGAGAAAGACTTGTATTGTCCAAATCATGTATGGATATTTGGGTACCTCTAGTTTTTAAGCAAGAGAAAATGTATGAAAGTAGAAAAGATTTGGAGAAGGGATATGAGATGGAGGGTATGAGTAGGAGATGGGATAATGACATGAAAAATATGGATAGGATAGGTAATATGAAATTAAAGAAACACATAGGGTAGTCAAGATCAAAAGAAATGGGAAAGGAGTATGAACTTACATAGCATTATGGAAGGGACATGGAGGAAATATATAAGAAAAGTACTATGAGATGGAGGACATGGATAGGATATCAAGATAAAATATAGAAAAAGTGGACGGAGTTATGTGGGATAATGGATAGTGAATAAGAAACATGAAGGGAATGGATAAGATAGTATATATCAAATTTGGGAGAAGGATGATGTACCTAGATAGGATGATGCATGATGGATATGGGATATGGAAGATATGGAAGATATGTGGATGGAGATTTCCCCCAAGTGTAGAGTACAAGGCGATGAGGATAAGTGAATGAATAGATAAGTAGATTTGGAAGAAAATGGATATGTGATAGGGAGATGGAGGAAGGACTCAAACATCTAGTTCCATTGATGATATCCCTTGATATTTATATTTTTGTTTTTATAGTGTATCAAGGCATTTTAGATATATGCACATAGATTTTGGTAGGGTTATGGAAGGGAGATAAAATGGATGGGGGAACAGGATTTATACATAGTAGTGGATTAATGGGATGTAAGGATGGGGAAGGATTGGTGGATAATGGATGGGAGGTTGAAAGACTTGCAAATAAATGGATGGATGAGTTGGAAAGTGTTAGAATAACTGAGATGGGGGGAGTGAATCAGCGGCCTAAAAAATATTCCAATAAATCAACCCAAAAACTTAGTACCAAAATATTAAGCCTCTAGTTATCTTCAGTCCTACAAGATGAATGCCTTAAAACAATCTTAACAAATAACTAATGCTCAGAGTTTACTGTTAAACCTTATTCTTACTGTTTACCGATTAGCAGTCTTTCATTTACCGAAATACAAAAAATTTCTTAGTGTATACTGATCAATCTAGAATTAGTTATGTGTAATGCAAAACACTAAAGTAATGACTCATAAACACAATGACACATGCATTTTTAATGTGGAAACCCTATTAAGGGAAAATCCACTTGGGACTGGTAACCCACAATTTTCACTCTTCTAAAGTGAGCTCGGTGAAGATCCAACCCTGTTAAAGGTTAAAAACACACTGTTAGGTGTGACCTGGTTAGAGGATTTAAATAGAATAGTTTGTCACTTGATATTTGGCATCTCTATGCTACCTTCTATGACCAAACCAAGTGTAGTTTGTCAAATGGTATCTGGCATGTCATGCTATCTTCATGATAAAAAATTTTGATACTCCTTGGGATGTATCTCAATATAGAAAGGATTGTTAAGTCTTGCTCAGTTAATAGAATTTTTGAATCAATGGTTAAACTGAAACAGTAAATGATCTATTCACACATACAACTATAGACTTGTAGATTTTCAGATCTATTGTAAGCTCATAATACCTTTTTGATCAATGTGTCTTTTCAATACCTTTGCTTCACTTCTTTCTTCTTAGTAACGCTATGCTTCTCTCTTGCTTGGTGTCTGCAGAAATATTTAGCTCTTTCCTCAGCTTGATTGATCAGGACTGTATGAAGTTGTTCTTCATCAATTTCTCTCTAGAATCCTTCTTTTCTCTTCACTCCCCCAATTCATAATGAATTAGATTGTCTCTTTATAGACATGATATCACTGTTTCTCAGTTCTTGAATTTCTTAATCTTGGCGTGATTTGCAATTCTAGCCAATCTTGATTTAAAGCTTTTACTCCTATTTTATCTCATAGATATCTTCTTGCCAACTGTAATAAAACTACTTTAAATCTTTCACTTATCTATGGCTTTAACTTGTCGATGAAAACAACATTAAAAACCACTTAACTCCTTCTTTATCTCTTTCCAGCTAAGTCTTTTGTCATTTTTGAACTTCAGTTCTTTTCGGTGTTTTGACTCTTTGTTAGCTTTGGTCAATACTTTAGTTCTCTTCAGGAATCTCCATTGGGGTTTTTTGTCCATTGGGCATCACTGTGAAGTTCTTCTCATTGATAATGCTTGTGATTCTTCTTGTCAGTAATGCTTGTCAGTTTTCTTGCTCGAGAAACATTGTGACTTTACTTCTGGGTTTCTTTGTCCGTTGAGGTGCACTACCTGTCAATGTTTGCAGTCACATAGTGAATAATGATATTTTATGCATTACTAAAAGCATAATATTTATCTTTCTGATTCTTTGAAGTCTTCAAAACTTTGTATATAACCAATTAGATTATATCAAGTTGACATCAATGACAATACAATCCATTAACTAATTTAGTGTCTTGCATTATCTTTCTACATTTCAGTGATCAACTTAACATTTTCAAACATTCAATCAGTTATGGTTCATCAATCTCTCCATTTGGAATTGATGGAAATACACTACATTATCACACTATATTATTTCTAATACAATATTAAATATAACAGTTGAAGTTCATCAATCTCTCATGTTATTCCTTGCATACCTATCCCTACATTTGTTGGCAAAATGTTGGGTCCCCCTTTTCACTTATGGTTCTTCCTTGGTTTCTTTTGGTTTTCTCCAGCCTTTGCCTCCACGTGGCCATTTTTGTGTCCCCTTTTGGTCTTCCTTGGTCCAGGACCTGGTCCCAGAGTGTTTTGTTTCTTTGTGCCGACCAAATTCTGGACTCTGGGATTCTTGTGCCATTGTTCCCTCTTTAGCTAGAGGGTGTGATCAAACAACATTCCCTAGGCCCAGAGTCTTGAGGTTTGCCTTTTTCTTGAGACTTGTGGAAGGAAGTGGTACATTTTCACCCAAAGGGTATAAAGCGGGTTTCACTTGTCATTTTTACATTTACCGTGAAAAAATTACCCTCAATGAATTAAGATCAATTTGTGCAATTTCATAGAGAGCTAAGTGTGATTTACTTCAAGAGTTAACAATGATTTAGTGATTAATTGTGCTTCAAGGTATTCTCTGGGTCCTCAACATGTTTTTGATGTGTTGAAGCTATCCATTTGTAGAGCACCTCACGTGCCCTTCCCTTCGCATTCCTAGTTTTAAGGTAGGCCCTTTTGGTTCTTTGCTTTCTTTTGATTTGTGTTTTGGTTTCTTTGTTTTTGGGTTTTTCTTTCTATCTTCTGGTCTTCTTCATCGCCTCATGTTGGTGGGTGGCTTTGCAGGAAGGTCATTCACCTTTCGTGCACTATATATTCATGTACATTTGTAAATAATGTAGGTTTCTATGTAAATCTCTGTAAATAGTGTAAGTTAGTTGTGAATCTTTGTATATATGTAAATAGTTGTAGGTTCTTGTAAGTTAGTAGTATGTAGGTTAGTTAGGTCTGTCTGCTATAAATTTGTTATTCTTCATCCTCTTGTGTAAACATTGTTCATAGTATGGGTCTCTATATTTTAGTCTGTGTATTCCGTCATGTCTGACCCATCCTATGGCGAGCTCACCACACCCTCTATATTGTTGAACCCAATTTGAGCTTGCCCACTTGGTTCTTTCTAGACTCAAACTTGACACCTCGCCCATTCGAGTTGTATCCTTTCTCTCTCCTCCCGTCAGTTTGGCATTAATGGTAGGATTAAACTACCCACACGTGAGTGTTTAAAATAATCACAAGTGGCATTTATTCCATCAGTGTCAAGACAAATGTCACATTAAATTCCATTACTCCATTTATTACATGACCATGTGACAACCCACGTCAGCCCAGTAAGGCTTATTTCCCGGTCACTTCAATAACGACTAGTTTCTCTGGACTCTAGGTTCCATGTAATCCCATGACCTTCATCACATTTGTCGCATGGACCATAACCCCTGATATTCTTAGGTGTTGATCAAATTCAAAGTAAGCCATTATTTATTACTTTTATGGGATTTGATGCAAGCTAACGTCTTTTGAGAATAGGTGCGAAATGATGATGAAATCTCTGAAACCTAGAAATTCATTATATTTTATTACTTGTATTAATAGTTGTTCGATCTTGTAGGATATCAAAAATTCATCAATCAATATGTTTGAGGTAGCTTCTCCTCCCGGGAGTCTAGAACTTCCAACTACTTCAACAAGAGCGGCCACCAAGTCAAGGGCCGAGAAAGCACTAGAAAAGATCCCACTCATGTCCAAATATTTGAGGGATGGTGTCCTCATAGGATCTAAGGTGGATTCTAAGTTACATCTGATCACCAACACTGAGGTTGGACCATGGGCTGAATTACAGGGCATAGTCAGAACAATGTTCACTCAACATTCCGCCCGAGATAGTATGGAAAAGAACGTGGCTGCCTCCGGCATCATTAAAGCTGCCTACTTCCCTTACTTTATGCAGGCTCTGGAGTTGATCCTAACTCTAGCCAAATATTATAAAACCACCATCTGGGATATTATACTTTCTGCTCCCCTTCCAACGGGCTACCCAATGCCCCTAGTATCTCTCGAAGCTGCCACTCTGGCTTCGGGACTAGGAATCCCCCAGTTTTCTAATTCTATTGTCATCTCTCATGCCACAACACTAAAAGAGTTCACTAATGTATAGTAGGATTCTAGGAAACACCTCAACGCCCACTGGTTGAAGACTTCGAGGAAGGACTACAAGAAGATGAAGTTGGAGATCCCCAGCATATATTTCAAAGAAAGCATACAAACAGGGATCATCTTACTATGTTGGTTCTTCGGTGAATCTCATGCCAGGGATTTCTCAGCCTGGATGTATTACTTTTTATACGACATTACCACCAACGGGAAAATTTTTGACTAGGCAACCATTGTTGCCAATCATATAGATTTCCAACTGATCAATGTCAGCAAGACATCAAAGTTCTACATGACTTCATATGTTTTATGGGCACTGACACAACAAAAACCCAAAATTCAAGGTTTAGTTATAGTGGGCATCCTTGGGACCGAGCTCGACTAGAATGCTCCTTGGGATCATTTTCCCCAAATTCAATGGGAAGCCAGCTCAAGCAAAGTAAAAATTTAGGAATTGTCCATGAACCAGCAATTCCAGAATATTTCTAGTTAAGTCCTTTAACATGTACCAATCAGAACCCCACCTGCCATTAATTATGTATGGGCCTAAACAAATAGGATCAAATTTGGCATGTTTACCTTTGTCCTCTATTCTGGCATTCCAAATCAAAACCATATCATCAGGCTCAAACTTCCTAGCAGTGGTTCTTTTGTCAAATAAATCTTTGCACTGTAATTGCAATTTGACATGCCTGTCACGTGTTTCCCTTCTTGACTCATCAAGTTGTATCAAATCCTCCAATCTGATTCTCATATCATCATCCATCTCATCATCATAAGTTTGGACAAATCTATACATCTGCAATAAATTATTCTGGGGTAGTCTTGCATGAATACCATAAACCAAGTCAAAATGTGCATGTCCAATAGCCTTTTTCACTATTAATCTATCATCCCATAAAGAAAGCTGCAATTTTGAATCCCAGGCCCTTTTGTTTACATCCAACACTCTCTTGATAATATTTATCAGGATCTTATTACTAGACTCAACCTAACCATTTCCTTGAGGGTGATATGGGGAAGAATAAGAAACATGAATCCCATATTGCTGACAAAACTTATTGAATTCCTCTAATCTGAAGCACATTGCATTGTCCACAACAATGGTTTCTAGACAACCAAATCTAGTCAAGATATTTTGTAACATAAAATCAGTCATAATATTTCTAGTGGCTCTTTTAGTATGAATTACTTCCACCCACTTGGTAAAATATTCAGTTGCCACTAGGATCCATGAGTGACCCCCACTACACTTATTAGGGATCTCACCAATGAATTCCATCCCCCATATCTGAAAATGTGCATCAACTGCAATAGGCTTCAAAGGAAGATTCCCATCAAACTTTAGCTTGCCTTTAAATCTTTGACAAGCATAACACTTTCTAACATATTGATGAGCATCCTTGAAGATTTTTGGCCACCAAAATCCAGATCTGATAATCTTATGGGCCATAGTCTTAGCCATGTAATGGCCACCACATGCACCATCATGCATTTATTTTAATAGATCCTTAGATCTTTCATGATCTACACACTTGAGAAATACTCCTTCATTGCTCCTCCACCTTAATTGTCCTTGAATTATTGCATACTTCAGAGGATGTAACTTGACTGTTCTCTTTTTATTATCATTCATGTTGAGGGGAAGCACCATCTTCTGCAAGTATCCAATGATTTCCTTGTACCAATCAGAACAATCCATATCACAAATATAAGGTCTCTTCTTTTCTTCTAGCACATCAATGTAATTTTCATCTAAACTTCTTTGAGCCATGAGTTTAGCAAGTCCTAGATCTCTTACCAAATTAGTAATATGGATATCAATATTAAACTCTTGGATCTTGTTGATTTATCTACATCTCCTCCATGAGACCTCTTGTTGAACTAATATATCTTTTACAGTAGCACTTGGCACATAAGCAATTATGGTTTCTCCTACCAAATAGCATCTAAATGCTTTAACAGCCTTGACCAAATCACAGGCTTGTTTTTCCATAATATCATATTTCAGTTCTATTGCCTACAAAGAATTACTCAAGAAAGAAATAGGTTGTTTATAGCCTTATGAATTCTTCTGCAATAATACTGCAGCAACAGTATTATAAGAAGCAAAGGAGAAAATTTGAAGTGGCTTGGTATAATCAGGGGTTCCTAGAATAGGAGCATCTTTAATAGCCTAATTGATATCTAAGAAATCCTTACATGCTTCTTGAGTCCATTCCACTTTGGCTCCTTTCTTCATCATCTTTGAGATTGGTAAACTAGTCTCTGCAAATTTTGTAACAAACGTCCTCAAAAAGTTCACTTGTCCAAAGAAGGACTGAATTCCCTTGACATTCTTGGGCTGAGGGACTTTATCAATTGCACTCACCCTTTCAGGGTTAATTCTAACTCCATCTTTAGATATAATGTGTCCTAAAATATTTCCCTCTGTTAACCAAAAACACACTTCTTTGGGTTATAGGAAACCCCATACTCCTAGTGCTCTTATAAAGATATTTTCAAGATGATCATAGTGATTATCTTATTTTTTTGTATAAGTAGTAAGATCATCTTGATAGACCCCCAAAAACTTGTTTATAAAATCTGCAAATGCCACATCCATGGATCTTTGGAAAGTAGCTCCATCATTTGTCAAGCCAAAGGCATCCTGTCATAGACATAAGTTCCCCAGGGTGTAGTGAATATAGTATCGAACTATTTAGATTCCTTGACCTTGACCTAATTATACCACAAAAAAAATCCAACATGGACATCAATTCAGACCCAGTGACTCATTGCAACATTGCTTCCATGTTGGGCAATCCATAATTGTCCTTCAAAGAATTAACATTTAAATTTATAAAGTCTACACATAGTTTGATATCTCCATTTTTCTTTCTAACTAGTACCGAATTGAATACCCATGTTGAATGCCTTATAGGATTTATGATCCCATCATCCCTCATCTTTTTAAATTCATCTTGCATTTTGGGTGCTAGAGTGGGATTGATAGGTCTCAGTTTCTGTCTAAAAGGCTTAGTGCATTCTTTTAATGGAATCTCATGCTGAAAAAGATCTTCTATATATGCCTTCAAATCATCATAAGACCACGCAAAAATATTTCTATATTGTCTGAGAAGATATACCAGTGAACTTTTAAGCTTGGGGGACAACTTCTTACCAATATACAACTTTTGGGTCTTGATTTGTCCCCAAGTTTATTTCCTGGAAGTCCTCAGATTTTCTCACCATGCTTGTTGACAAAGACTTATCTTTATTATCAAAGGCTCTCTCAAGTACAACCAAACCTTTGGGTACCTTATTTTATTTTAGTTTGAGAACCTCTCTTCCAAGAATATTGTCTTTCCCATCTAAGGTCTCCACAAAACCACTAAAGTCCATCTCTTTCTCACCCAAGTCTGATTCACAAGATAGGAATCTCAAAATATCCATGTCATCATCAAAGACTTGCCAAATTTCAGCATTGTTTGGGATGGATGGTCTAAATTGAATCTCTATACTAGAGATCCCTGCAAAAGTAATATCTTTAGGTCTCAAGGAAATATTAGCCAGCAGGTCTGCCATCTTATTCTGACTTCTGTCCATCCAATCAATGCCAAATGCATCAAAGTTTTCAATTTTATCCCAAACAACATTCCTATACTATTTTAATCTCTGATTCTTTGAAGCATATTTGGATCTTATTTGAGAGATAACCAAATTAGAGTCCCCAATGACCTTGATACATCTAATCTTGTGTCTTGAAGCTAATGTCAACCCTATTAACAAAGCTTCATATTCTACAATATTATTAGTGCAAGTAAATAACAGAGAAAATGAGAACTTGTAGGTCTTACCACCAGGAGCCATTAGTAACACTCCTACACCAGCTCCTTCTTTTGAGTTTGCACCATCAAATTGAATTTTCCATAAGTCATTCTTATCTACAAGATTTTATTTGTCCTCTGATAGCAGCATATGTTGGACATCCTTCTCAACTTTAATGTCTTGCACTTGAAAGGATCCAATGCCAGTATCCAAGAAACAATTCATTACTTCATCTTCACTCTCCTCAATCATGCGGGGAGTTATGAATTCTCTGGATACCTTGACATTTTTACCAGCTATGTCAAATGTTGCAAAGGACAAATCACACTATATTATTCCTCCCATTGAGGTACTCCATTTCCTAGACAATAACATCCTATATTGAGGTGGGATGTCAACTACTAGGACACTCATTGTTAGTATCTTTTTTGGAAATGCAGCAAGTGTATAAGGAAAAGCCTTAATAGTACCTATGATAGGAACTTTTCTTGAATCCATAGCTTGACACATCCCATGAGGAGTATCTACTTGTAGTCCCATTGATTTCATTATTTCTGCAGGCATGACTATGTTAGAAGCTCCTGAATTGATCATGCAATTATTAAGCATCTTGTCATTAATAATCAATGTTAAGAAAAAAGGATCCACACATCCCATAAGAGGAGTGAATTGATTTGTATTTAAGAAGATTTAAGGGATCTTAGAAACAATCTCATCTGATTCCTTTCCCTTTGTATCAAATTTCTCCTTACTATTCATTTTCTTCTCATCTATTTCTGACTTCAAGGCTCTTGTGGTAGAAACACTATTCATCCATGTCAAGGTTGTTTCCTTGTGCTCAGGATTCCTCATCATTTCTAAAATTGGAACCCTGACTATGATCTGTGAGAGCATTTGTCCCATGTCAACATGAGTATACTTGATGTAAGAAATATCTTGCTTGATAGTAACATAACTTCTATCCTCATTTTGAGTAGCCAAACTGGGCTCAACTCCTTTGGCATCTTTTGAAATAAAAGAAGCATTTATCTCTGGTGCCCTTAATTTAATCTTATGGATGATACTTGCATTACTTGGTTTATCCTTTGTTTTCACCTTTATCTTCTTCACATCCTAAGTAATTTTTCCTTTTCAAGTGTCTTCTTAGGGCTTGTTTTTATATCTGTAATAAACATGCCAGTTGGTCTTCCATCTGCATTACCAATTGTCCTATTTCTTAGGTTATAATTAATCTATGCTTGAGCAACCAATTTTTATGTGATTCAAGCCCTTTCTGCATCTGAAGGTCTTCTTTCTATAAAAGGCTCTCTTCCCCTTGTAGCATTACACCTTATTTTATTGAGGTCTGCTTCCTTTTCATCAGATGAAAGCACATCTTGATCTGCAGCTTGATCATCAGACTCATCTTCATCTGATGAATACAACTCCTGATTTTGACCTTGGTCATCAAAGTCTTCACTTTTCAAATCTACAGATGCCATTCCATTCCCAACATCATCATATATTTTTTTCTCATCTTCTCTTTCTTATTGGGTCTAACTTAGATCCATCTTCAAAGAAACATCACAATTGTCTAGATAGTGTGGAGATTCACATTCATCACACCAATAATCCTCACTACACATTTTAGTTGAATTTCTTTGAAGAGGGTCTAGAGTTCTATCATCATGCCTATCTTTCCTTTGTGGGATAATAGGTTGCCCATCCTTGAATTAGGTTCCATAAGGGTGATATTTCATCCTATTTTGTAGATTATAACTATTACAGGGTGACCAATTATTGCTTGGATCTCTAGGATTTTTACTCTCTCTAGGCTTTAAGTCCTTTATAACACTTAAAATCTACTTCATATTGATCTCATCTTTAGGTTTAGCATTTGAGAGTCTATCTGAGTCCTTCTTAGCATACTTCTCCTCATCTCTTTTACCCAACTTCCCAGAGACCCTCCTATTAGTTTCTATATTTATAGTTGTCTTATAAGCTTCTCTTATAATCTTTGGATTCTTATCTCTTGGGAGGTATCCCATTTAGAATCAAAAGCATTAAGATAAGTAGCTAAAAAAACCTTGTCATCAAGTGTCATGACTTGGCAAAGTTTATACATAGCTCTTTGAAATATTATATTGAATTCTACAATATCTTCATTCTGATTCTTTTTAATATTGTTGAATTCATTCAACATGAATCCCTCATTGGTCTTATCACCATATTTCTCCTTAAAGAAATCAATTAGTTCTTCCATTGACCCTATAGAATTATAGGGTAACCCTCTAAACCAATCTCTAGCATCCTCTACTAAAGACTAAACAAAAAGTTTCATTAATACATTATCATGCGGAATTTCACAATCATCCATCATGTCCTTAAATTTTTTCAAGTGCTCTTCACATGTAATTATATTATTCCTAGCAAATTTGGGAATTTTATCTATAAGTTCACTTGGAACTACATTAGGATAACTAAAGATGTTATGGAAATAAAATTTCTTGTACCTTTCAGCATGAGTGGGTCTTCCTTGAGATGAAGTGTTAACTTGGGAAGAAGAGACCTTTGCATTCGATGTTGTAGCTCCTTCTGCACTAGGATGAGAGAAGCCAGAAGACTGTATGAGAAAATCCACTTTATTTTTCATCTTTAGAGTAGCCACATCAGCTTGTTCTTTCTCCAACATCTTAGCCATGATCTCTTGTTCTCTTTTAGATTTTTCAAGATCAATATCCAGTTTGGACATTTGATCTGCTGGAGCTTTGAGATTTGTGGGTTCATTTACTGAAACCCCTATCATTCCCTACTTTCCTTTATCTTTAGGGCCTTGCTAATCAAGTATCTAATGAAAAATAGGCTCCTCTTCAAATCTAATGGGCTCTCCAACATAATTGATGACATTTTGATTTCATAATTTTATTTTCAATTGCTTAATTGTGATCATGTTTTACCTTTTTTCATCTTCCTCTTCTCTGTTTCTCTATTTTGTAGTGGCCATTTCCTTTTGGAGATGTCTTGTCCATTATTTTTCTTCATCATCAACATCTTCTGAATCAGGAAGGGTGATGTCAGAATCCCTCTCCTCTCTTTCACCAGGAGAGTTATAATCTTCATTTGTACCCAGTCCCACATCTGCAACCTCCTCATATTCAGATGCATTTCCTTCTTGGCTACGTTGGGTTGGTCTTTCATCTTGAGGGGTACCTCTCATATCCCTTTCTCTTATAGGCTAATCAAACTTGGATTTAGTTGGGAAATCATTTCCCAACCTCTCCTCAGGATTTTTTTTAACCAAGACTTGGTGCCTCTATGACTCATACTAGAAAGTGTGTGACAAAATGATTTTAATAATCAACACTACTGCAAAGATACTCAAAGTCACCGCCCAACACTTAGTTGGGATCGCATCACTAACTGATATGAACATATGCAAATATAGAACTCTTCAAGATAAAACAATAATAAAGGACCAAAATTGAATAACTCTATGCTTACAATGATCAACTTACTAACTAGTTATGACAATTGTATTGTATTGTTCCCCAGTAGAGTCGCCATCTTGTTGGTGACTCGGATGGCCAAATGATATAAATAGTAGAATACCAGAGATTCTTTGAAATATTTATCAATAATTTTACTTCTCTTTCCCCAGTAGAGTTGCCATATTGTTAGTGTTTAAAACTGTTATGCTTTGAAAAGTCACCAATATATCTTCAGACTGATATTAGGAATGGCTAGTTCCAAGTGTGAAATCTCTGGAAGATAACTGGACCAACTATAGGGTCAAGACTGCCCTTTGCACTCTGGCTCTGCAAAACCAAGGAAGGTACACCTAATCCATACTAAACTCAATTCTTTACAACACCTTCTACTTAAGGATTTGAACAACAAATGAATGGTAAGTAAGTACTAAATTCCAACCTAACTTTCATTGACTCCCCACTACCATTGGTGGAATAACAACAACCAAAAAAGTAAAGAATTATGGTACTGAGTTTGATTAAAATTTGTGAGATAAAATTTGTAAAGAATTATCCATTGGGCTAGATCCTAAATAAAATACTGAAAGTGAAACACCTTATTGGAAAATATTCAAAGCCATAAACATAAAAACTCTTAGATCACACACTACAAGATCCTTAAGTAGATATCTAGGTAGAATCAATGTAATATTTGAAGGATTTTAATTTGATCTAAAATAAAATACCCATGGAATAAACATATGCATAAGTTGGACTTATACAGTAAGCCAAAAAACTTACAACTCAATAGATAACACAAAGGAGAGACTCAAATATTAAACAACTTATATTAAGTATGATGAAACTAGTTCCCGAATTAGTATGACAAGGAATTGAGAAAATATGAAAATATGCAAAAGATCAAAGAACTTTAAATCCTATCTCAATACAATCTGAAATACATCTGTTATATCCTAGACTAGAAACAAGTATAAGCCTAATGCTTTTTACTTTCCCAATTCTCCAGTCCTTCTAAATGGTCTTGAATATTCCTTGATAGTAAAAGGAATGCTACAAGATTTGGACCATTTAGGGCTAGGTTTTAAAAAAAAAAATGCAAGTATTCAATTCTGATGTTAAGTTGAAAACCCTATCTTCTCTTCAATTTGTGTAAATCTGATTTGCAATCAATTTTCCCTAATCCATGGATGTGAGCATAGTACCTTGAAGTCGAAGAAAATTAAAGGCATGAATCTGAGAGTAGCTCACATAAATGCAAAAAAGATCAAGCGATTGTGTATGCACTTATCATCTGATTATAAGATTATATCTGTCAACTCTGGTCTTGAATGCATTCCACAGATCAAATTTCAATCCCTTTGGTCTTCAATAGCTGTGCAAAAATAGATCCATAAGATCAGATCACAACATTTAAAGCTCTGAGATCAAATATATAAGTCCACCACCTTGAAACTCTCTGATTCAAAGATTTAAATATTCAAATTATAGTTATAACGGTCACAGGTGGCATGGAAAATGAATCAGACGACTGAGATTTAAACTTTATTAGCCTTTAAAATACCACCATTGATATCCTTTAAGTAACCTTCGAGCACAAGATCAGATTCACCACACGTCGCGTAGGTGAAATGCCTTGATAACTATCTTCCCTTCATCTTTAGATTAAGGATTTACGTCTGCCATCAAATCAAAACTAACCTGACTGACCTTTATTTTATCCTCAGCTTCGCAACTACAGGTCCCACTTAACTAGAAGGATACGTGGCCACCAAGTGTAATGCCTCAATGGTTAAACAACTTCATCTTGGTCATCAAGGGATTACACTTGTGATCAGATCTTCTTTAAGTGATTGTGTCTTTACTACTCTATAAACCTGAGACCAATGACATCATCTGTGCCAGATGTCACCATGGTGCAATGCATTAATGGCTAGATCTTGATTACTTTTTCTTTGAGGCAATACAATCTCTGCCTGATCAAAACCCACATGATTGGTATTTACTTTACCTTTTGAACTAATCTTGTCCCACTATTGACATGCGTCACTAAGGCTTGATTCCTTCATGAGTAGATCTCGAGCACTTTCCCTTTAAGGATACACGTCGACCGTTAGATTTTATTAAACTTGATTGCACTTTACCTTAATTATCTTGGCACTAAGATGGACCACTTGGGACAACTGGTGCAAGGGAAAAATGATGACCTTATGGAAAGACATGTTGTCAATTAGTGCCAAAACACTTAGTCATCATAGAGTTGACCGAGTCAATAGTGCAATCCAAGCAGTGGCAGTGTTGACCAAGAAAACAGTGGTAATCAGTATTACCTGAGTGATCAATATGACCTGAGTAGATAGAGTATCCCAAGTGCCAGAGTTTACTATGTTTCCCGAGTGACAACATATTGCCCGAGTGCTAGTATATCACCTGAGTGGATCAATGGACCCGAGTAATAGTTTTGGGCTGACTTAGCTATATTGTTTGATATTAATTTATCTTATGGAAGCTGACTTATAGAAGTATTTTATTTGGATAAGTTATAAATATAAGGTATTTTGTTTATCCAAATGTGTGTGAAGAAGTGTGTATGCAAATAGGAAGTGGAAGATTGATTAAGAGGCTACAACAGTATAAGGAACAACATAGACTCATCTATCACATTCAGGTGATTAGTATTATATCATTGGATCTTATTCAGCAAATCAGAGTTGCATAAAAGATCATCTACTGGTTCATCCTAACAGGTGCATCAGCAAAATCCTCTAACAAGGTGTACTTAATAGTTCTTTACAAATCTCCTAATAGAGTTGCATACTTAATTGTATTGTACTAAATCCTTTCACCTAATAGTCCTTATTTCTCCTAACAGGGCAGGCCATCAAAAGTGGTCAATTAGAATCTTTAACAGGATAAATTTATATCATAGTAATAAATCTTGTGGGTACCATCCCCACCCCAGTTTTACTTTCTATTTGGAAGGTTTCTGGGTAACCAAATATTGTGTCAAGTGTTGTGGATGTTTATTACTTTTCTGTTTCATGCATGCAATTAGATTAGATAATCTAATAAAGGATTAAAGAGATTAGTTTGTATTGGTTTCTAATTCACCCCCCCTCTCAGTCACCTAGACTCAATATATTTCCAACAATTAGTATCAGAGGCAATAGAAATATACAGACTGGAGAAAGCCATTGAAAATGAAAAGATAGATCTACAAGTGGCCATGGATCAGATCAGAAAACTCAAGGAGCAGCTCTCTCTTTCCCTGAAAAGAAGAAAATATTTAGCAGTGCAGATGAATGATAAAAGTTACATAGAAGAAATAATTGAAGACTTATGCAAAGAAAGAAGTTCCGAAGAAGCAGATGCAACAATTGAAGACCCACTTACAAAGAGAACAAGAAATTCATTTAGTCAGAATATGTGAAGTCATGGAACAAAAGAATCAAGTAGAAAATGACACAGAAATGACACAAGAAGATACAATATTGCTGAGTACAAGATTAGAAGAAAAAGAAAATGAAATCCATCATCTGTCACTTTAGCAAGCAGATATGATAAATCAACTTAATAATATAAATCAAGAAGTTATCAAACCAAGGATAGAAAATGAAAGACTACAGAATGATCTCAATACTGAAAAGCAAACCAATGAGATTATGATGAATTTATAGGTAAGCATAGATTAGTTGACAGAGAAAACTCAACTCAGACATTATGGATAGACTAGATTAGGTTATACTGAACAAGGTGAATCCTTACAGCAAGGAACTCAAAAAAACATCAAACCTACTTGTAATCATTGTGGCAAGTTAGGGCACACAAAAAATAAGCGTTGGAGCAATGGAAAATCAAATTTTAATGGTAAATGCTATAGATGCAACAAGACATAGGGCAATTGAATGCACTGAGAAACCTAAGTTTGAAGGAAAATGTTTCAATTATAACAAACAAGGTAACAAATCTTCCGAGTGCAGAACTAAGAAATGGAACCCTGTTGAACAACTACCTAAAGCAATTTTTGTTTGGGATTACAACACATGGAGTAGATGTTGTCACTATTGTGAATATGGGAATATTGGTGCCAATTGTGCAAAGACTCACCTCAGAAAAAGTAATCCTACTAAGAGATGTTATGTGTGTTAACAACTTGGTCATATAACTAAGAATTGCATGAACAGAGAAAAAGTAGATACTGATTTTGAGAAAGGCAAAGGAAAAGTTTTTGAAATCAGAACTCACATGAGTCAGCAGTGGGTAAGGAAATCTCTTGAGAGTTCAGATCAAAACAATGAAGGATCGAATGGCACTCAAAGAAGTGAGTTGGGTGGATCTACCATCTCCAAATAAATATTCAAGGATACAACTATAACTATGCATACAAGCCATCTTACATCAGTTCTAGACATGCTAGAAATTCCAAATCAGCATATTGATGCACTAGGACACATTATAGTTTTAACTGAGTCAGGATCTCAGTTACATCTGAGTTACACATGCTTAACTGAGTTAAGTCAGGTTGTATGGTTTTGAGGATGCAGAAGTTAGTTTTTTTCCAAGCTTGATTCCAAGCTATGCCAGCTACCATGTACAGATCCTTTAATGAAAAATCAATGGTAAAATCTCTTATAAAAGTTGAATTGGAAAGGTTATTGTTTACAAAGTTTTTAGTTTGTAGAGCAATTCAGAGCAAATTTGTGTTTGAAAGATTTAAGTTGTGAAGTTTTATTATATCTTTGAGCATTATGGCATCTACATCAAGTAGAAAGGTTAAGAAAGGATCTAAGATGTTGGTGAGGAATTCTATCTGTGAACCTCCAAAGTTTAAGCTTCATCCAGGGATTACAGAGGAGATAGATCCGATGGGAGCTCATTCCCTAATTCCTTTGAGGGTACTGTTGATCAATGATATCCGAGCCTTCTATCATTGCACAATTCAATAGCTAGGGACATTGGAAATGAATAATGCATATGAGAAACTCTGTGAAGCCAGGAATATGAAGCCAGAACATAAACACCTCAAAGTCAAGGGTTTGACTCATACCATGCATATGCCATAGAATTTTCAAATTAAGTGGATTAGGTTTGTTCTGAGTCATGTTCACGACATGAATCTACGGCTAGAGAAACCAATGAATATTATCAAGACAATGATACACTGTGTTACAGGGTATCCTATGCTTGAAAAGTCTAAAGCTACCAAAACCCTACCCCGGGATGACCTAACTAAGAAGACTCTTGGTGAATGGGATGTAAGAGGCATGAGATTAAATGGAGTTAAAGACATGGAATTGAAGTTTGGGATTCATATAATTGTGCACAAAATCTATAGTTCTAGCTGACCAAATAGTGTACTATGTGAGGTTGTGGACTTGGCATACAAAGTGGTCAAGAACAACCTATCATTCAATCTTGCCGAGTTGCAGCTCATCCAATTGAGAAAGAACATGGAAATAATCTGGGCATCAAAGACCAATCCATGTAAGTTTGTTTCACTTCTAGTCTTCATATTCTTTTATATTCAGAAGTTTTTCCCTTCCAAAGGCACAATTGTTTGGAAGAAGGACAGACCCATAGTGTATCAGATAAATGATTTCATAGAAGAATTAGGAGACAATTTTGAGAGCATCATGGATGCATATTTTGAGGAGTTCATATAGAAGATGTAGAATAGCTATAGAATTCCTAAAAAATTGGTAGAAGACTACAAAGATGATGTTTGCTTCCTAGTTGACTGTGAGAAAGTATACATTCAGTAATTCAAACCTAGGGTTGCAAGGGTGAAACCGCTTGCATATGAGGTTAACATAGATGAGACCAAAGACATCATTGAAGCTCTTTTGAATGAGCCTCTTGACCCCAAAGCACCATACTTTGGTACCTATGAAGAAGCCAAGAGCATAATTTCATTGGAAATTGAGATTCCTAAGATCTTGAAAAGAGGAAAGAAGAGGTTAGAGAAGTTTGGAAAGAAGTATGGCAAGACTTTAGACTCTCCTCCCTCTATCTCTGAAAGAAAAGAATATGAAGTTAAGGTAGAAGATGAACCTGAAAAGGAAGAGGAAGAGATAGAAACTAAACCTCCTAAGAAGAAGAAGGTAGCCCCCAAGTAGAAACCAAAGATATCTACCCCTGTCACCACTACAAAAAGATCTAGAAGGAAACTCGTATTGCCTAAGGAAGATGAAGAAGAAGATACAGTCATATTCAAGAAACCCCCACCTACCTTTGAGAAGAAAATGTAAAAACTAAGAGAGGGTAGTGGTATGATTTCTCTAAAATCATTTAAATATGCTTCCAGAACTAAGGATGAACAGAAGAAGATTGAGGAAGCAGTTGTAGAGAAAATGACAAGATGGAAGTATGATCCATCTGAATTGAAGAGTCATATGACTGAAGATCTATTCAAGGCAATATATGTTCCCTGGAGTATCCAAACAGAAAAGGATATTAGAGAACAAAACTTGAGGCAATTCATGCCTACTATGAAAAATAAAGAGGTAAAAGAGGCCATGAACAAATATGAAAATAAGCACACTCCAAGGTTTAGGACCTTTCAGATATTGAACAAGATATTAGATGATGTTGTGCAGGCCACAACAAAGATATGGAAGACAATCTTGGAAACCAAGGAAGAATATAAGGCAAAGGTACCAAGTACAGACCCCAAGGTAAAGACTGATGATGTAGAATTACCTAAGGTGGAAACTATTGAAGAATCCAACACAGAACATATAGCAGTAGAAGTGATGGGATCCCTGCCCTAATCACCTATACAGAACATCCTATATCTGGGAAAGGATAAGTCTATAGAATCTACATATGGGCTAGTAGGAACTGAGCATTAGGCTCCAACTACTATTGGGCTAAGCCTAACCGAGTCATAGAAGACAATTGTGAATATTTCTTTAGTGAGAATTGGTGCTAGAGTTGGTGCAACAAAAGGTAATGATCCATTGGATACTGAAATCAAGGATGATAGTGGAATAGGTAAGGAAATTGTTCCTTCACCTAATCCAAAGATCAAAGGAAAAGGGAAGGAAACAGATACTGATGGTATTGATCTTGAGGAAGATATTGTGATTCCAAATTGGGATCTATCTAACTTGATAGTAGAGTAGTTGGATATACTATGGGAGCTATGGAAGAAAAGAGCTACACAAAAAAATCTCCAAGCAAAAAAGAAGAGAAACAGAGTGCTAGAATATATAAAAGGTATATTCCTAGATGCTCTATAAATAGAAGTTGATGAGAATGACTCTATTTTGGATCAACTTATCAATATAGTTCACAAGTTCAATAAGGATCTAAGTGGTCAAGAGAAACTACTACAGAAGGAAGAAAGGAAGCTTGATAAAAAAGTTGTAGAGAATGTTGCAAGTAAGATTGAAATTAACCAAGTGAAGCTAAACACTCTCATTAGCTCTCTAGAAACTATTGTTAATAATTTTTCTTCATTATTTGTAAAGTTGAGTGATACTTCCAACTTTACCATGGAAATCAAGACTAATATGAAAAAGATAGATACAAATTTAAAGGAAAGGGAAAACTAGTTGGCACTTAACCCTAGTTCGAGTTTAGCACACTTTGTGAAGATCAAGTATCTGACAGACATGCAGACACAATTACAAAGGGAAGAAGCAAGAACAAGGGAATCTCTTACACCTATGCAGAGCCAACTCCTTCCACACATGGATGTAATGCAGAAGAATATAGCTCATGCAAAGACACTCATACATGAAAACAACTTTTCAGTTGTAGAGCTTATGATGGAGTTTTCAGAAGAGATACATATTGAGTTGCACATCCTGAAGGTGTTGCAAGATAATTGGGACAACACTTTGTCTCAGATTTTGAAGGTACATAGTAATTTCCTATCCTACTTTGGTATTATCATATAGATATATTTTTAGCATTTGTGTCAAAAACAAGGGGGAAATTTATTGTATATACATATAAGGAATTACATGTACAGAAGAGAAGAGAAGAAGAGATATATAATAGAAAACTTACAAAAAAAACAATTTTCAAAAAATCAAAACAGAGTCAGTTGTAACCGATTCATAGAACTATTGTCAAAACATGAGCAAGTACCAAGCATATGGTAAGGGGGAGTTTTGACTTAGAAGTTTGAGCAATTTTTGAACATGATAAGTGTTTTTGGTCACTAATGCCAAAGGGGGAGATTGATGAACTTATGGAAAGACATGTTGTCAATTATTGCCAAAACACTTAGTCATCGCAGAGTTGACCGAGCCAGCAGTGCAACCTGAGAAGTTATAGTGTAACCTTAGTAGTGGCAGTGTCGATCAAGTAGACAGTGGTAATTAGTATTATCTGAGTGATCAATATGACCTGAGTACATAGAGTAGCCCAAGTGCCATAGTTTACTATATTGCCCGAGTGACAACATATTGCCCGAGTGCCAGTATATCACCCGAGTGGATTACTGGACCCGAGTAACAATTTTGGACTGACTTAGCTTAAATTGTTTGATATTAATTTATCTTATGGAAGTTGACTTACAAAATTATTTGATTTGGATAAGGTATAAATATAAGGTATTTTTTTTATCCAAAGGTGCGTGAAGAAGTGTGTATGTGAATATGAAGTGGCAGATTGATTAAGAAGCTACATCAGTATAAGGAATAAAAGAGACTCATCTATTGCATTTAGATGATTAGTATTATATCATTGGATCTTATTCAGCAAATCAAAGTTACATAGAAGATCATCTATTGGTTCATCCTAACAAGTGAATAAGAAAAATCCTCTAACAAGGTGTACTTAACAGTTCTTTACAAATCTCCTAACAGATTTGCATACTTAATTGTATTGTACTAAATCCTTTCACAAGGTGGACCTAACAATCCTTATTGATCCTAATAGGGCATGCCATTTGAAGTGGTCAATTTTAAGCTTTAACAGGCTAAATTTATACTGTAGTAATAAATCTTGTGGGTACCATCCCAACCCCAGTTTTACTTTCTATTTGGAAGGTTTATGGGTAACCAAATATTGTGTCAAGTGTTGTGGATGTTTATTACTTTTTTATTTCATGCATTCAATCAGATTAGATAATCTAATAAAGTATTAAAGAGATTAAGTTTTATTGGTTCTTGATTCACCCCCACCCCACCCCTCTCAGTCACCTAGCCTCAATATATTTCCAACACACAATGCCTCCATGATTAGATCGAATGCATCTTTGCTTCAAGGGTTTACGCCATCTGTTAGATCTTTATGAAGTTGAACTCCCTTTAACCCTTTAGCTCTGGGAAGACCTGGTCCTACCATCTACCACTTATCAGATAGGCGTGATGCCTTGATATATAGATTGAACGCATCTTGAGATAAGGGAATCACGCAAGCCGTAGGATTAAAATAGACATTCTCAGCATATGTAAAAGGGAAAGTATTTTTGGGGATGAATACTTAGGAAATATAGAAATATTAAAGTGAACCCCGCCCGACTTAGGAAACATGAAACCTAAGGGTTTTAAGTGATAAAGTGGCCCCGCTTGAAAACAACTTAGAAGACATGACATAAGCAACTTAAGTTACATAAAAAGTAACTTCATTTTATAATAGCTCATGAGGGTTTAGGGTTTAATAAATATTTCATAGAGAAGACTTAGGGATTTAGGCCAGAGACCTAATAAAATTTGCAGAGACCAGAGGAAAAGGTATGGAACCATGCAATTTTTTAAATGGGTCTAACACCTTCTTCTCCTTTTGAATCAAAATTTCCTTATCTATAATATTTTAGAATATAGCATTTACTTCCAAAAAATTTAAATTAACTAACATTTAAAGGTTTGTGTTCATACCAAATTTCATAAGATGTCTTGATGGTACCTTTCTTCATTTGTACTCGGTTCAATGTATAAACAAAAATTCTCACAACTTCTCTCCAAAAGTTCTATGAGATTCCTTTTTCAATCATCAGTGTCCTAGCACAATCAACTATAGATATCTTTCTTCTCTCTGCAGTCCCATTCTGTTGTGGTTTCCTCGGTGCTGATAATTATCTCTTAATTCCATTCTTACTAGTAAATAATGTAAACTCATCAGAAGTAAACTCACCTCCTGTGTCAGATCTCAGAGATTTCAATTGTCTTCCAGATTCTTTCTCAACTCATGCCTTATACCATTTGAACATTTTAAATACTTTAGATTTTTCTTTTAAAAATATTATAGACATCATTCTAGAATAATAATCCATAAATAAAATCAATATTTGTCTCCATAATAACTTTCAGTCCTCATGGGTCCACACAAATCAGTATGCACTAAATCCAAAATTCCTTGTGTAACATAATTCTTTCTTGAAAAACTAGATTTAGTCTTCTTACTCACTTTGATTAAGTTGTCAAAATTAACATGACAAAGCCTTTTGTGCCATAACCAAACATCTTCAACTTTAGAAAATAGGAAAATCTTCATAGAAGTATCAAGATAAAATAAATTACCTTTAGATTTTTCTCCAGTAGCAATCAAAATATCCTTCTCATCAAATACTTTCACCTTTCCATATTGAAATTCCATTCGGTGACCTATATTTTTTAACTATGCAACACTCAACAGATTATACTTCAATCGTTCAACCCAATAAACATCATTAAATCTTGTGTTATTTAGTAGAATTGTAGAACCATTTCCTTTCACAGGATATGGAGCATCATTACCAAATATAACAAATCCTCTATCATGCTTTTCCAAGGAAATAAACTTAAGTGTTTCACTAGTCATGTGATGTGAACAACCACTATCTATAATCCATGTTTCATCTTACTTACTTGTGATATTAGGGCTCTTGGTTCTTCTTCATCAGAATCATTTTTAATAGCAACATAAACAAATTATTATCCATCATCACTATCAAAAGAATCATCATCACTTAGTCCTTAATTAGCAATATGACAAGATTTATTACCTTTGTTTTTGTAGTCTCTGAGTCTCCTGAATCTATTTTCTCTTTTGTCCTTATCTCTGTTATCTTTCTTTTCCTTCTTATCTTTCTCAAGACAGTTAGATGCAAAGTGACCAATTTTATCACAATTAAAACATTTCAAGGGTAACTTACCTTGGTATTTGTCTTTTCTTCTTCGTAACCTTCTAGCCAACAAAGCTTCAAATTCTCTCTCATTCTCATCACATTTAGTAAATAATTCTTCAAGACCTTCAGTATAAAGTTATAAAATTTCTCACTAGCACTGCTCAAATATCCATCTCTGGCTACAGCTTCCCTATCTTTTCCAATCTTTAAAGTAGAATTAAAAGCATATTCAATCTTAGATGTAGAAGGCAAACTATTGTCATAATCATTTAACTCAAATATCATTAACTTACCAATAGTAGCATCCAGTGAAACATTCATCTGAGGAATAGATCTTAGCTCTTGTATAGCAGATACACGAATAATATAGCTCGGTAGTAGGGTTCTCAACATCTTTCTTGTAACATCATCCTATGTTATGATCCCACTAGCTCATTTGATAGAATTAAAAGTCTCCTTAAGTCTTGTATTGTGCTGTATTATGTTCTCTCCTTCTTTCATCCTCATAGAGTCAAATTTTCCTCTCAAACTTTTTGCTTTAGCCTCCTGAACATGCTGATCTCCACCATAGGTCAAAATAAAATTATCCTACATTTTTTTTGAACTAGTACAACCATCAAGTTCATCATATTCCTAGTCGGTAAGTGTAGAAACAATCTCAATCATAGCTTGTGCATGTTTTGTTAGGAATAATAGTCCACAAGACAACTGAGAGGGGGGCGGGGTGAATCAGTTGTGATATAGATTATTAAACTTTACACTTTATAAACCAAATCTGCAAATGTAAATGATAACATAGTAATAGACAACACCATAACACAATATTTGTTGTCGAGGAAACGCTGTTAAAGGTAAATCCCCGGTGGGAATTAACACCCACAAATAATGTACTGAGAGTATAGTATCCCTGTTAAAATATATTAGCCATGTTAGGAGCTTGTTACAACATTACAGTACATAGTCCCTGTTAGGAGACAGACCCCGTTAGGATTCAAAGGAGATAGTAGGCTCACTACCAAGGCACACTTCCCAAAGAAGGTTAAAGCCACCCTCAAGGATTTACAATCCGCACAAGTGTATAAAGAAAATACACAATCAGAGAACTGTGTTCCAGCAACTATCTTTGCTTGATTAGTTCCAATTAAGTATCAACTCTGCTTGCATCTAGCAGTCAACAAGCTTCACATCTTTCACACATATCTTCCTTTCTCTTCTCTATCACACTTCTCCACAAGAATTTATCTTTCATATATACCCTTACATAATAACTTATTAGGTCGGCCAGTTAAGCTTTCCTAATACATAATTAATTAGGTCGGCCAATTAAGGCTTTCCATCTTTCAAATAGTTACATAACCCCTTGATAAAATACACATGATATCTAAGACAAGTATACAACATTTAATTCATTACATATACTTCCAGATCTACAATGCATACTCACAATTAATTTCACACGCTACATGTCGGAAGTCGGCCAAGAAATAAGTCTTCTCTAGAATACATGCCACAGTTGACGCCATCAGTCTTCAATCAACAATCAAACTCAACCCATTACTCTAACATATGTTGGCTGTCCATCTATAAGCTTGCAAGTTCTAATATATCTGCACCAGAAAGATATACCCGACACACAGAGACATGCTCTATCCAAAATCACAGTTTCAGTCCAGAAAACCAGTCTTCACCAAATGAACTGTAACATCCACATAATGTAACATAAAGTCAAGAAACCTTAGGAATAAGGTCAACACACATCCTTATACATAAATCCAACTTTGATTGTTCTGAATCATCTGTACAGTGTCCGTACATTCATTCCAGTTAAGTAGCTAGTCTGTCTTCTCCATAGAAATATATGTTGACATCAATGACAAAAAATGAATATCAACAAAATGACCAGTAACCAAAATTGATATCATCCAAAAATATCCCCCTTTGGCATTGATGGAAACATATGGGAAAATCCATATGCATCAACCCAAAAGTACTCTCTCTCAATACAATCTTCTCAATATCCTCAACATAAATCTCCCCAAAACAGTAGGGATTTTCTCATAGAATCCTTCCCCCTTTGGTAGAAATGGCAAAGGGTGCCATAATTCACCTATAGTCTTCTGTAAGATGTAGCTTTTTCAAATCTTCATGTCCAACCCGCTAGGTGAAAGATCACCTAAATGTACTCCAGTATTTTTTTGCGATCACTCCCCCTAAGGAGTAGATCTATACATCAAGTCCAGAGAATGATATAGCTCTGAGATCCACTGGACTGATGCACATCTGCATCATTTAGTTTTCACTGGGAGGGGCCATCACCCCAAGCATGCCTATGAGATATTCAAAAGCTTCTTTTTGAAAAGGTTTAGTAAATACATCTTCTATCTGTTCCCTTGTACTAATATACTCCAGTTTAATCTCTCTGTCTACTACCTTCTCTCTCAAGAAATGATACTTGATGGAAATATGTTTAGTCTTTGAATGCATTACAAGATTCTTTGACATATTCACTGTGTTAGTGTTATCACAATGGATAACCACTGGTTCTTTGAAAATTATTCCGATGTCCTTCAGCATTTGTATCATCCAAACCACTTGTGTACAATTTATTGCAGCAACAACATACTCTGACTCAGCAGTAGATTGAGCAATATAGTTCTGCTTCTTGGTCAACCAAGAAACTAGCCTCTTTCCAAGGAAAAATGCTCCACCACTTGTGCTCTTCTTGTCATCTATATTACCTGCCCAATCAACATCAGTAAAATCTTGCAATGTAAAATCATCAGATTTTTCATACCATAATCCATACTCTATTGTTCCTTTCAAATATCTAAAAATTATTTTCACAACAGCAAAGTGTGTTTCTTTAGGATCTTCCTGATATCTAGCCACAATTCCAATTGCATTGGTAATATCTGGTCTAGTGTGTGTCAAATATTTTAGACCTCCAATCATTGATTTGTACTTAGTCTACCCAACACTTTGAGTTTCATCACTTTTAGTTAGTTTGTTCCCTGTTACCGTGGGTGTACCAACAGGTTTACAATCTTCCATTCCAAATTTCTTCAACATTTCCTTAAGGTACTTGGTCTGAGATATACATATGCCATTCTTATTCTGATTAATTTGCAAACCAAGAAAAAATTTCATCTCACCAATCATTGACATCTCAAACTCATTCTCCATTTATTTAGCAAACTTCTTGCTCATTTTATCATTGCCTCCAAAAATGATATCATCAACAAAAACTTCTATAATTAAGATTCCATCTTCATCAGTTCTTAAATAAAAATTACTGTCTGCATTACCTTTTCTGAAACCAAGACAAAGTAGATGTTTATCCAGTCTTGCATACCATGCCCTCAGTGCTTGTTTCAGTCCATATAGTGCCTTCTTCAATCTGCAAACCATGTTTTCATCATTTGTCAAAGGAAAACCACCAAGTTTCTCAATGTACACTTCTTCTTCTAGATCACCATTCAATAATTCTGATTTGACATCCATCTGATACACTTTGAAGTCTTTATGTGCAGCATAAGCAAGGAATAGTCTCACAGCTTCTAGTCTAGCAACAGGTGCAAATTTTTCTTCATAGTATATGCCTTCTTGTTGTGAGTAGCCTTTACATACCATTCTAGCCTTGTTTCTTACCATTGTGCCTTCCTCATCCATTTTTTTCTGAAAACCCACTTAGTTCCAATCACATTCTTGTTCTTAGGTCTTGGAACCAATTCCCAAGTATTGTTCTTCTTTATCTGTTCTAGTTCTTCTTCCATGGCTTTAGTCTAAGATTCATCTTTACATGCTTCATCAGTAGTCTTGGGTTCAACTTGAGAAATCAAACTGATCTCATCTCTAACTTTAGATCTAGTCATCATGCCTTTGCTTGCATCACCAATAATTTGATATTCAGGGTGGTTTTTCTTGAGATACCTTGGTGTCTTTAATGTCTCAGTGGCTTCTGCCTATTCTTCTTCTTCAATCTCATTCTCGATCATCAAGGGTCCTTCAGGTTCAAAAACAACTTCTCTTGATTCTGTTATCTGACCACAATCATACATTCT
>MU225138.1:27208-39580 GCA_018584345.1 Thuja plicata
TATACACACACACACACACACACACACACACATATATATATATATATATATATATAGTTACATTTGGTGTATGATAATTATGTCTTGTAATCCTAATGATCTCCATGTTTTCATGAAAAAACATGGTGAAATGTTCAAACACCGTGATGACTGTTATGCATATTGGATCATGGCATATTCATTGTTCTTGCATTTTCATTTAGCTCTATTTGATTAGTATTTAATTTCATGGTGAAACATTGTTATAATATCATTTGAATAATTTTTTTGTCTTTACAATGCTATGACCTACAAATGTGCTTTGATTTTAATGCCTTTCAAGACGTTTCTTAGTTTGCAAAACTGTGATTTATATTCTATGCATTGAGATGTTTGCCCTTATTGTATTGACTGAATTTTTCTATAACAACAACCTTCGTATTGATTGCTCCATCTCTGTCATTTGACAATATGCTTAGCATTTCCCTTCATCTCATTTCACTGTGATTGTCATTTTCTTTTCATTTGTATGATAATGTTGATCATATGAGAAACTTTTTAACCATGATATGGTGACTACATCACCCATGTCATCATAGTCCCATTGAGGAAATACATGTTTGTAAAAGTGAATTATGATGATTCACTGCTATGAATGATATGTGTCTCCCTGATAGGACTATAATGGCATTTTTGATGTAGGGATTGTACACCTTGTCATGATCAACAATGTTGCAATAACAACAAACAAGGCTCAAACCTTGTTGGAGCCTATTTTATCCAACATGTTGCAATGCTTATGATATCAACTTAATATATTCAATAATGAATAACGATACCTAAACATACACATTGATCAAACTCATTACATAAAAAAGACAAAGAACTAATTTCACATATAGATTGATGAGGATCCTTGAGCTCTAACAAAATTCTCTTTATCACTATGGTTGTTTTATCGCTATGTTATATAAGACTAAAACATTGGAACATGTTGAACTCCAAACACATAAGATGGAACAAACACTATCTATAATACCATTTTAATGTATCAAAGTCCAAGTTATCTTTCATTTCAAAAATTATATCTTTTGTTGGAAAAAATACATGATGACCTCCATGTTTTCCTTTAACTATTTTGAGTTCATCACACACATTGTCTCAGGAAAACCTCTTGAATTCTAAACTACCTCTTCTTTTATCAAATAATTTTTTTCCTAATACCTTTGAACTATCACTTTGATGTCTTTTAGCAACACTATCACAACCATGCTCTCTATAAGGTGTCATTGAATGTTACTGTCATGACATACACTCTTAATTGTTGCTCACATTTAGGATATAACTCATGATCTTTGCCTTTAAATATGACTTGGAGATGTTTCATGTATTTCTCTGACTTCATAGCATTGAGATAGAATTGAACTTAGTATTCATATAAATGATGGACCTACCTATTTAAAATTGAGATATACTTCAGTCTTGCTGACCGTGTCCATCATTTTATTTGGTAAATTCACTTCTTTTTGCTCTTTTGAAGACACTGTATTTGTATTATTTTCCATGACATCATTTGGAAATACATGATAATACTGAAAATCCATACCTTCCTCATCTTAATAGTGCTTCTCATTGTCTTTCTTTACCAATATATTGTTTACACCTCATTGTCCTTGCAATTGTAAAAAAACATTGGATAGTGACCAACATAAATAAAATTTATAATAAGGAATGAAGAACCATGGTAAGTTTACAAGCATTAAAAACCCAAGTATGCCAAGATAGTGAAAGAAAAGCCACGACTCATGTCAAATATATAGAATATCTATAATAAAAATAGGTTGAAATTTTACCAATCTTCGCACAAGTCACGACATGTGACAATTCCACACTCATTCACTAGAGGTTTCTTATACCAAACCATAGCCTCAAAGCCCAAAAATATACATATCTTTAAAAATACAAATGCTACGGTTCGCGGATAGAGATAAAATATGCATAGAACAAACTCTTTTTTTCTTTCTGTATGATGATGCACATTGTAAAAAATGAAACAAATTTGTAAAAAAATATGTGGGTTCGAACATTAAGGTCAGGATGAAATCAAAGTCGACAAGAAACTATGAAAATATTCCATTTCATGATAGAAATAAGATATTTTCTGCATAGAAAAGGACATACCTATGAATTCTCGGTAAGTGTTGTATATACCACTTTTCACAGCTTCACAGCATTCAGCTTCTATGGAGTGGGGTTGGCTTCCATGCATAGAGAAATGCCCTTTTGGGGACTTCTTTCACACGATAAAATAAAAATGAATTTGATCATCTGTCTTTTTTTTCTCATGAAGAATTGGTTCACCTTAAAGATACAAAACGTTCTAGGGATGAATAAGTACTTGGGACCTTCTGTATCTTTAAGAGAACCATTTCTTTGTCGATACCAAGAAAAATTGGAGGGCTTTGAGTTCAATAGATGATTATTATGATGAAGAAGATTTGAAAATGTTCATTTGATGATGATTATGAATAAGAAGATTTGAAAATTTTCATTTGATGACGATTATGATAAAGATTTGAAAATGTTGCACCAGTTTGAATTGGATCAATCATCATTTTAAAATCTTCTGCATCAACCACCATCAACTTTTTTCCAAAAGAAACACCTTTCTCTATATGAATCTTGGTTTACATTTCCTTGTAAACCTGATGATAAATGTTTCCATGAAGTATGTCATGGGTATAATGCATTCAAGAAAAAGGCCTTGGAGGCTGCTAAGTTTTTTGTACCAGAAAAAACCTTTTGTTTGGTGACGATCCTACGCAACTCCACATAGGCATGACATGTTCCTTAGAAGACTTAAAATATCACAACAGATGAGAAACATAAATGCAGACATCATGGTCACAATTTTTTTGAGACAAAACATAATTGCGTGGTATACCCAGATGATGCAACGCAACCACTACTCCTCCAGTTCAAAGTTGACACTGTAGGATCCAAAAACCATCCTTATCTATGGTTTTTGGACCCTATAGTGTCAAATGAGAGCCGCAGGAGTAGTGGTTGCATTGCATCGTCTGGTTATACCACTCAATTATGTTGTGTCTTCAAAGAATTGTGACCATGATGCCTGCATTTATGTTTCTTAGCTATTGTGTCCTAGGAACCCTTATGACTCCTTATGACCCTTTAAAACCCCTAAGAATACATCTTAGAGGTCTTAAAGTGTCTTAAGGGGTAATAATATTCTCATAGGAGGGGCCAGATGAGCTTCCACCTTCATGTGGTTGGCCCTGTTAAGTAGAGAATGTAAAACTATTCTCGAAACAAAGAGAAGCTCAATATTTTAGGTATCTGAGTGATTACTATCGATGATCAAAAGGTATAAGTCTTCTAAGCCTTACCCAGTAGCTAGGACTAAAGATAGCATAGTTCAAGAGACCATAACAGTTGGTCTCCATCTTTGATCCATACGATTGAGGAAATGTTTTACCTCTCATTAGCTCATCAAATGCGGTGATCTGAAAGACTTTAATATATAATATTTTAATATATAACATACATTATTTTAGTATGATGCTACATGAATTTATCTATTTCCCACACTTGTCTACTGTGGAGACAATTATAAATAAGCATCCCCGCCCATGGCCTGAGTAATCCAGGCCATGAGAGGAGATGCTTCATTATCACTATCCTCCTAGTTGACAAGTGCACGAAGTAGATAAATTTGTGTAATGTCAACTTAAATAATATACGTTATATTGAAAATATTCTATTAAATTCTTTCAAATGCCCGTAATTGATGAGCTAATGAAAGTTAAACCATTTTTTCAGTAATATTGACCAAACATAGAGACCAACTATAATGGTCTCTTGAGCTTTGTTATCTTTAGCACATATACCCATTACTATTTTGACACATTTGATAACTATTCTGATAGAGACGCTATACTAATGATGAGGATACCATCAGAGTTATCTCCAGACCACTGTAGGTATATCTAACTTTCTGATGCTCTTGTTTGATGGTGATGCTATACTAACAATAGGATTACCGTCAAAAATGTCTCCGGACAACCGTCAAGGAATCTCTTTTTTTGATGCCAATGCCTAACGGAGACGCTACAGTAACGACGGGAACACCATTGAAAATGTCACTATATAACCGTCCAAAGGCTAAATTTTTGACAGGTGTAGCATTAGAAAGTGTCGTAAAAATTGTGCTTTAATGTGCTAATTTCTGACAGTTAGGGATGTCACAATCATGACGGTTACCACCTCCTTAGTAATTTATGATGAAATAAATCTAACGATGTCATATGTCAGATAACCGATAGATAGGCATTGAATATTTGACAGATAGCCATCGGAATGTGGCCTCAATTGTACTAGTGTAAGAAAATTGTAACTAGGGACGACCCCTCTAATAATGACTCTTATAGCTGGTACCCTGGTATAGATAGAAAAAGGAGCCCCCCGCTTCCCTTTGGACATCAATGCATACTCTAATTATTTCAAATTTGATTAGGAATTCCTAGATAATATTCTAGTCATAGCCTATAATTGGGTTGTTGATTTATACAGATTAATTAAATGGGATTTCTAAGAGATTAAGGAGATAAAAATTAAGCAAAGGGTGATTACAAGCAATTAGGAAAATGGTATTGAGGCCTCAAGAAATGACATGGAAAAAAGGAAAAAAAAAAGACAATAGGGATAATGAGCTATGGAATGAAGCTGAAAAAATGTCCATGGTTGACTATTTGCATAAAACGGTGGATACCATTGAAAAAATGAAGAAGAACTATGAAAGGAGAATAAAATATTTGGAGGGGAAACTTAAGAACATTAATCAGAATATGATACCGACTATTAAACTGAGTCACAAAATGATCAAGAACATGACTGAGAGCCTAAACACTATGGTGAACAAACTAGAGAACATCTATCGAGACAGTTTGGTGGTTGATTTGGATCTAGATAAAGAAAAAAGGGAAGGAAGAGAAGACCGGTCTGAGAAAAAGAAAAATATAAAGCTCCTCAAGACATCATTGATCTGATGAAAATTACACTAAACATGACCCAGTTGGAGGCTATGGTTGTGGAGGCCTTGAAGAATCTTGCTTAAGGTGTTTTGGTATTTTTCATATTTTTTTTCTTTTTGATGTTTCCTAACTAGTTTTTTATTGTCTCATTGTTGTCGATTCTATGTCTCTTATACTTGAGGGTGGCTCTTAGTTTTTTGGGTTCCTTATTTAATACTTCTCTTTAATATCTTTTTGTAAAAAGGATTTTAGGTTCCTTAAAAACATGTTTGTTCTATTATAAAAAAACATAATTATTATTAATGTATACATATATTTTAAATTATTTATAACTAACTTTTTTCAACTCAAAATTTATTAATATTTATTTTTTCAGACAATACACATTTAAAAAATTACATAAAAAATTTGAACTTTTAATTAAGTCAAAATATACTTTGCTAATAACTAGTTTAAAAAAATCATTAACGTATAACCACAAGTATTGCTAGATAATGACAGATGTAAATGTCACTATTTACATATTCATAGCGGCTCCTTTTAAAAAACGCCCTCGCAAGTTCATCTTGAAGGTCTCCCATGAGATAACCTTGATATTGTGCTTAACATGCAAGAATTTGATGTTGCTTGTGATTGGTTGGAAAAACATACCTTGATAGCTTATTTTGCGCGTCACACTCCTAAAACTATGCTCAAAGAGTGGATCGCCAAGAGCAGGACTCCTCATGGAGTCCAACTTGGGGGTATTCAAAACCTTACCAAAGGTTTTTTCTATTTCATTTTGCTAACCCTTCTCAAGCAGAAGCAGTTTTCAGCCATGTTCTTTGGACGATTCATCCTTCCTTGCTTGTGTTTCAGAGGTGGTCTCGAGGCTTCACTATCTCAGATGAAAAGAAACTTAGGGTTCCCATGTGGCCTAATTTTCCTCATCTCCCATTGCCCTGTTGGCCTTTTATTGAGTCCATTTCCAAAACCCTTGGTAAAGTTATTACTATGGAGCATGATAAATATTTCAATTCTCATCTGCAAAATCTTGTTTGTGTAGAGGTTGACCTCTCTAAGGACCTCAAGGACTCTTTTGAGATCCAGGTCGGAACCCACACCTTCTCTCAGAAGGTGATTAATTTGAACTTTCCAAACACATGCTATAGGTGCCAGTCGGTAGAACATAAGATCAAGGACTATCCTTTGGCCATTCCGTGAGCCAAGCCGCAGCCAAAGGAAGCTCTTGTTAAAAATTTGGAGGCTGGAAAGAAATAAGAATGGAATATGGTTGTGCAAAAAGAAAAGACCTCTTCGGCTCCCAAGAAGACACTTGCCACCTCCACTACTACTCCTCTGCTAGAACCTCTGGCTAGAGAGCAAGTTCTAGCCATTGAACAACCTCCAGTGGTTCAACAAGTTCCAAACCCTGTTTCATATGGGAAATCCCTAACTGTGTGGTCTACCACCCCTGGGATGGTGTGCACTCTACTAGATGCATCTTCAATTGTTATTTCATAGACACTGTGTCAGTCTTGTAAGCCAGATGGTCATGCGGAAGACCCAGAGGAAAAGGATCGGTTTATCTCACTTGGAGATCTACCTACCAGCTTTGGTTCCATTTCATCTTTCTTGCAGAATAACTTCCCCTCTCTTGAGGACGAGGAAGATATGCAAGAGTTTTCTTGAATTTTTTTATCCTGGAATGTGCAAGGTCTGTCCAACCTCTCCAGAAAGTATTATGTTTGGGATACTCATTGCAGACTTAAAAGTATGGACATTTTGTGTTTGCGGGAAGTTAAAATCTCTGGTTTTTTTCTTACATGTTTCTGTCGTGTCATATGGCCATATGACATTGTATTTTCTTCTCAGCGTGAAGCTAGTAGAGGTGGTGTCATTACTATTATTTCACCTCATTTTAAATCTTATGTTATTGCACATGGTTATGATCCTATGCAGAGAGTTATTTAGATTTTGTTGTCCTTCAATAATCATTCCTTTGGTATAGTTAATGTTTATGCTCCCAATGTTGTGGAAAGATCTCAACTTTGGTGTTGGTTGGAAGATAATTTGTCTCCATCCACTTGGGTTGTGTGTGGGGACTTTAATATGGTTGAGCTAGCCTCTGACAAGGAAGGGATTCTTCCTTTTCTGTGGAAAAATGGAGAGCGAGAAGCATAGTAATATATGCACAATAAATTGGGCCTTTTTAATCCCAATGCTAACCACTGTCAGCAGAGTGGCTTCTGGCACACTTGGTCTAATTTTAGAGTTGGTTCTGACTGCATATTTAAGAGACTTGATCATGCTATGATAATTGCACAATATTCTTTTTATTTTTTTGAAGATCAAGAATTACCTTTCATTCCTCTGCCAGATGTGAATTTTTCCAATCACTACCCCATCTTTTTTTCCATTACGTGGTAATCTACTACCTAGAGGGCTGTCAGAACTCAATTTTTTCTCAACATGTATGTGCTAAATTACACCTCCACCATTTCTCATATTCTTCGAGTCTAGAATTTAGAGCCTTGACCCAACAATCAAAATGGTTGGATTCAATGGTGGAATGATGCTATCACCCATACTACAAGATTTATTAGAATCTATGGTCGCCAGTTGTCCATGTTCAGCAAAAATTCTTATGAAGCCAACACCAAAGCTCTTCGGGGTGCTTATGAAGCTCTTCCTTTGATTCTCAGCTTCAAGTTAAGCTTGCTAAGCTCCTCCATGAAAAATAGATTGCTGACAATTATGCTTCTTGGGGAGCGCAAATCAAATCTCACCTCCATTAGTTGGAGGTGGGCGATCAAGCCTCTAAAGAGTTTTTTCAGGCTCTCAGAGCCCGTCATACAAATGTTGGGATAAAAAAGATCAAGCATGGTCATGAAACTCTTTCAAATCTTCCTGCTATTCTTCAATATTTTGTTCAACACTATGAAAGAGTGTTTTATTAACAGGGAAATTTGGTTTCTTGGGATGAGGCTCTCAGAATGTGTATTGTTGTTACTCCAAACTGCATTACGGTCGAGCATTGTGCCTTTTGTGAGAAACTTCTTACCATCAGTGATCTCAAGGAGGCTGTCTTTTCTATGGTAGATGACAAGTCCCCTAGGTGTGATGGCTTCCCTTGTGAATTTTATAAGCATTTATGGGACTCTATAGGCCCTGACTTGGATAAAGTTTATATCAAATCTTGTACCACAATAAAAGTTTGGGAGCATTTATTAACAAAGGAAATATTAAATTAATACCTAAAGCTGGCGATCCTAAGGATATCTGCAATTGGAGGCCCATCACTTTGTTGAATGTTTCATACAATATCATTGCTAAGGATTTAGCTCTTAAAATTAGACATCTCCTTCCTTTGATTGTCCATCCGGAATAAACTGGCTTCATTAAGTCTAGATATATTCTTGACAATATCATTATTGTTTTTGGAAGGGATGGAATGGGCCCATCAGTCAAAGTAGCAAACCTTGTTCCTTAAAATTGACTTTTCTAAGTCTTATGATCGCATTGAATGGCCTTTTATTCTTGCTATGTTGTAAGCTCTTAGTTTTGGCCCTAATTTTTTACAGTCTATGGAAATAATTTTTAGTGATGCTTCTACTTGCATTTCTATCAATGGTGCCCATTCTGAAGCCTATGGGATTTTTAGGTCTATTCGCGAGGGTTTCCCTCTGGCTCTTGCTTTATATGTTCCTGCCCCTGAAGGCTTTGGTTACTTTCTTGCTAACTCTGTTTCCACTGGTCTAGTGCATGGCATCTCTCTACCTGATTCCGCTTCCCAACTTATTAATAGGCACTTTCCTGATGATTCCTTCCTCACTATCTCATACCATGAGGAAAATGTCTCCAATGCCTTGCAATGCTTGCATACATTTTGTCTTGCCTCGGGGTCTGCTATTCAATGGTACAAGACCCTCTATTATAGACAATATTTTCTTCTAGCTCTTCCTTGGCTAGCTTAGTATGAATGGAAGTGAGTGCAATATGGGGAAGTTTTCCGCTTCTTGGGCATTCCATTTTCTTTTCAAGGCTCTCTTGTGGACTTATGGAATGTAGTTCTTGCTAAAATTGAAAAGAAGCTTGATTACTGGATCTCTAAGCCCCTATCTCTTGCAGGGAAGTTCTAGATTTTATAAAAGGTTTTGGCTGCCACCCATGTGTATTATTCATCATGTTGGGCTCCATCTAAAGCTTCTTATCTCAAGTTGGAAGGTCTTCTCATAAACTTCCTCTAGGCTTCTGGTGCTGACCATCATGGCTTTCACAGAGTGGCTTGGGACTATTCTTGTCTTCCTAGGGAGTCTGGAGGCCTTGGCCTTCTCTCCACTCAAAAGCAAGGGCTCGCTCTTTGTGTGAAGTGGATCATTTGTACTCTCACAGGAAATGAAGCTTGGAAAATCCTTGTCAAGCATTGTGGTTCTTCAAGATATCCTATTCACCGACCAGCTTGGAAGGGGATTGGTCTTCAAAGCCTTCTTATTATGCGACAACATGTTCATATATAGGGAACCTTTTTTTTTAAGAGCATCTAGAAGCCCTGGGAAGTGGTCAATCCTTGTCTCCACTGGGATGGGGATGGATTTCGTAATGGGCTTTCTTTGAATCAACAAAACCTTTGGTGGTCCCCTATGTTTTCCATTCAGGGTGTCCATCTTGCTAAGACTCAAGGTGCCAGTGCTCTGCATTTTTTCAAATGTGGCATCAAGACCCCTAAGGACCTCTTTTCTAGGGTCTCTATGAGTCTATTCTTGGGAGGACATGCAGGTCTAGTTTCGTCTTTCTCGTCTAGATCGTCAGACTTTTGACCTATTGGTCTCTGCCATTCCTGATCGTTTGTTGCATAAATTGGGTGTCCAGTCTATTTGACCTTGGTGGAAAGACTGGAAGTGGTATCCTGCCATTCCCTTTAGGAGTTATGAACCCAAGATGGGATATCGATGGTTATCTCCTCATCTCCCTATGGTCAACATGCTCAACACGCTCAACAAGAGATGACATTTGCAGTCTTCACATCAACACTGGAGGTCTCACTTCTAGACCATATGGTCTACTATTACAGAACCCAAAATTTCTCTCTTTTCTTGTTGTTTATTGTTCCAAGGCCTTCCTCTAGGGCCTCGGCTCAAGCACCTGGGTGTGCCTGATCCTCGGTATCCCTTTTATGTGAATCCAATCCTTTTACACTTTTTTTGGTTCTGTAGGAGAGCTCAATAGTATTAGCACTAGATTCATAATTTTTTAAGTCTTTCCAGCCCGAGCCCTTTTCCTGGCACATGATTGTGCTGGGAGATTCTCCAAGGCTTCCTTCCAAGTTCACGCAGATTTGGTATACTTTCAGGATGGAGATTTTGTTTACCTTATGGAAGGATAGGAATGTTGTTCTTTTCACTCATAGATTTCTTGATATAAATATTGCCTTGTACACTAAAGCTTGTATATGCAATAATGTAATGATGCAGATTCAAGTGCAAGCCAACAGAGTGGCGTTGGAGGTGGTCCACTTTCAGGAGCTGCTCAATCATTGGGGAAATGCTCCCTGTACCATTGGTAGAGTTCCTCCTGACTATGTTTTCGCTGACAGCACGCCGCCCTAGGGTCGCAGCTCTTTGGCCTTGTCCCTCTCACACTCTGCGGTTGCAGGCTCCCTGCCACTTCTCTCCTAGTGGTGGCGTTGCTGGCTGACAGCGTCGCTCAGCTTTTCTGCCCCACCGCGGCTCTGGCTAGTCCCCAGCCCCGGTGATTCCTACCCCTCCTGGTGCTCCTATTGCTCGTGGTGGTTCTACTTCGCCGGTGGCCATCTCCTCCAAGTGGTCTTTCCCCCGCCTAGATCTGGCTATTTCTCCACCTAGGGCGGAGGAGAAAGAAAAAGATAATGAAAATGTTGTTGATGGGTGGTCGGTTCCCAACCTTCCTACCAATCCCAGGGATGCTTGGGGTTCTGATGACAAAGATCCTCCTCCTTCGGCCGACACTGGTCTTGCCCCCTAAAGACTTGCTTTATAAATTTTTTTGATGAATAGTTGTGCTTCCGACCTGGTGTCGTATGAACTCTCACGGTGTGATCTTGTTTCTCCTGACCCCTTTTTTTGTGAATATGTAACTTTAATATTTCATTAATAGAAAAGAGGCAATTCATAAAAATAAATAAATAAATAAATAATTTTTTTGAGGTCTCTACAAAATTTTTAACGCTTATTCCACACAAGTATTGTTGCTAGATAATGATAGATGTAAATGCCACTATTTATGTCAGTGTTTGCATAGAAAAAGTATTAATAAATAAATAATACTTTTGAGGTCTCTACAATTTTTTCAACGCTTATTCCATACTTTCGGTAGCTCTTTTGACTCTCCCACTCTTCGGAAAGTGCGAGGAAAATGGTAAGAAGATTTTGCCAAAATTTGTACTGATTTTCTGAATCAAATAGTCAAGAATTAAGAATAACCTCGTCCTTCGTCCGTAACGTGAAGATCATACCAAATGGACTCAGTCCACCTAAAACCTGTCTATCCTACCATCAGATGAAATAAGTTAACCTAAAATATTAATGAAGCAATTCTTATGTTCGATTGTGCAAATTATTTCACCGTATTACTGTAAGTATGGCCAACATAGCCAGTTCTGGCTATGAATTTGCGGTGCAGATGGCGTTGGGTGTTCTTTTGTTTTGTGCTGCTTCACTGGGAGAAAAAGACGGTCCATCGATAAATATAGGTGCCATACTCGCGTGGGACACAACTAGCGGAAAAATAGCTAAGACTGCTATTGAATTGGCCGTTGAAGACGTGAACAGAAACACCAGCTTTCTGAGTGGCACGCTCCTCAAGATTGATATCCGAGACTCCACACAAGATGCACTCACTGGCGCTTCTGCAGGTAACAAAACGTCCTCTACACAACATGGTCACATCTTTAAATAAATATGACTGTTTATAATTGCTCTCCCTTTGTGTACAATAGTTTTGGAATACAGCAGAATACCAATAGGTTGCCTTGTAATGAACATTGCAGCATTGGACCTGATAAGGAAAGGATGTGTAAGCATAGTCGGCCCACAGACATCCGTGGTGGCTGAGTTCGTTAGGTATTTGGGAGGTGCAGCGCATGTTCCAATTGTCACATTTGATGCAGCGAATCCCTCTCTCTCGATGCATCGATACCCTTATTTCGTTCGTATGGGACCAAGTGATTCAATGCGAATGAGGGCAATAGCAACACTTCTAGACAAGTATGGATGGAGAGATGTGGCGCTATTATATGTAGATGACGATATGGGCAGAGGGGCCATCCCCGCCTTAAACGATGCCTTGCGAGATGTGGAGGCAAAAATTGTTATGAAAGCTGCAG
>MU225138.1:56852-67729 GCA_018584345.1 Thuja plicata
AACCTGGATTCATCAGTTCAACTCTGCAAGAAGGGCCCTGCCATGAATGCTCACCAACTGATCGTATCTGTCCAGGACAAGGAATGACCCCTGACGGCCACCGCTCAGTCACTCATCAATGAGTCTTCGATCATGACCATACTTCTTGCCAACTGCATCTAAGCAATAACTTCTACGTGGGCTCTGCATCTTTTTCCATGCCACTGGCTTATCCTGGAAGTCCCTTTGTAACATTCTGGAAATTCTCGAGCCCCGACGACCTCATCAGCATCATCATCACACAGTCGCGAGCCATGCTCCCTTCCCTCTGGATTTTGAGTGACTAAGCGATTAGCAGCTATCTGCATTACCTTTTCTGTGATCGCGCACTCGCGGGCAACCACCTCATTACTTTACTTCCTGGGCAAGTAGGCAACGAGCTCCATCTCTTCATTAATTGCTCAGTCGCAAGCCATTTTTACTTTACCTTGGAACATCGGCAACTGAGCGATAATAACCCTCATCCAGCTCATCGCGCACTCGCAGGTGTCTTTGCCTTTGTCTTTTATCTTTGGCGGGTGCGCGACACTTTCTCCTTCTGCTCGGTCGCGCAGTCACGGGCCATCTTGCCTTCATGTCCATTGCTCAGCGAGTGAGCGACCAAGCCCATATTCTTGCTCGTCGCGCACTCGCAACCTGTTTTTCTTCCATGTGTTTTTTTTTGGCGACCGAGCAACGAGGCCTCTTCTTTTGTCAATCGCTCAGTCGCGAGCTGGATCCTGACATCTTAGAAACATTGACGACTGAGAGACGAGCACTTGCTTCTATCGGTTGCGCAGTTGCGAGCAACCCCTTCTTTTGCTTTAATGCTCGGCGAGTACGCGACGACATTACCTTCCAACTTGTCGCCCACTCGCAGCTTCTTTTCCTTTTATGTGATAACTATAGTGATTGAGCGATGAGCTCATAACATCCTTTGGTCGCTCGGTCGCAGACTTGCAACATTAATCTCTAGAGACATCGCGACTGCGCGATGACCTCCCGGAACAACTCGTCGCCAACTCGCGCACTGCCTTTTCCTTTATCCTTCTAAAAATTGCCAGCGCAATTGCTCGACAACATTACCCTCTAGCTCGTCGCCCACTCGGGGGTCTTTTAGACTTATGCGGGAAAAGGTAGCAACTGAGCGGTGAGCGCGATTGGCAGCTCGTCGCTCAGTCGCGCAACTTAAACTTTGATCATATTTTTAAAAGCGATTGCACGATGAGCCATAAGGTTGATTTTTTGAAAAAAGGAGGGTTGGCCATTTTGGCGGGAAACACAGAAAAGGCCAGAAAAATGTAGGATGGGGAAATTTTGGGTAACAGAACCATTTTTCTATTATTGGGGCTTTATTGCCCTTGAATTTTCTTTATCCATTCTATGTAGAGTTTCTGATGGTTTCATTGGCAATTTCTTGCCCCTTTTTTCTTCCCAATGATTAGAGCTTATGATGTTCCTTTTCCCCCTTTAGTAGTCTTTGTTTGGTTGTCTTAGGGTAGTTCTTTGTTTCTTCATAGCCCAATTTTTTGATTATTTATTTATTATTCTTTTATCTTGTACTGCTCATGTGGTCTTTGTTTCAAATCCTTTGAGAATTTTCTTGTTCCCATTGGGACCTTATTCTAACCTTTATAGACCCTATTTTTCTTAGAATTTTTAATTTCTAAGAGTTCTCTTTGTTCTTATCTTCATCAATCCAAGTGTGTGATCATATAGAGGTGGAGTCATCTCCTAGTGAGGTGGAGATTCTGCCTGTGGCTTTTAGTTTTTTTGGTTCACTCTACTTTTTTTTTTGAAGGCAAAAATGGTAGGGTCATTAATATTTTTATTATAATACCTGTTTCAAAGGCTCAGGAGGGAAAGAAACAATGAAGAAAACCCTCCTTCCTTGCCATTACAGAGATTTACAAATACTTTACAAAGCCAATAAGGCTCAAAATACTAACTTTAACATAACCACAAAGTCCGGGTTCCAAACTGTTATCCACAAGAGGATTTAGAACCTTACAAAAAAAATTTCCATCCCCTAAAACCCCACTGTATGCACTAGCCCACTATTAATTTGCAGAGGCTTTATACTTCAAACTTTTAAGACAGTATCGACCGCAAACCAGTGTTTACAAAAACACTACCTATCTGAGGAGAGAGAAGACACAAAATGAAAAAAATTTTAAATAGAGCCCACCGCATTTATCTCTTCACCTTTCTCTTTGTCAAATCCTTTCTGCTTGCATATGTGGCTGAGAGTGCATGAGAGGTGGACGTTGTCGGGGATGTGGCATTGGTGTCATCGTCCACGTATGCTAGCACAATAGAGAACCTATTGAACAGTAATAAGGTGTTCACAACCATTCCGCTAGGCAGGATATCCATAAATTTGATGATTTCCTTTCTTAGGTGTACGATATCCCAACCTTGCAGTGAAAGCTTGAGTATATCGTAGAGGTTTATGATTTCCTTCTTATTATCCAACCCTACCAGATGGAATAAACCCCCTATCAATGTCATGGATGGCCTCAACTGATACCCATTGATGGATTCTTGTAGCTCCTCCACCGAGACAAAATCATTCTTCAGGATTTTATTGGTCATTCGGAAGAAGATATCAAAATTTGGCACCATGTCGTACCAGTTGGAGAGAAAGAATGAAACCACCTAGGTGTGCAGAAGATGATGGGGGGCGTCTGGGAGAATAATTTCGTCACCTATTATTCCTTTGATAGCTTCCATTACTGGTTTCAGAAGTGGTTTGAATGAAATGTTCATCTGATGACCCAAATATGGGCCTAAAATTGGGTGTTCCCAATGCTGTACCCTCAGGGAAACTCTCAAATTTAGCTCCCTGTAGTCCATTAGTTTACCTCTTTAGCCCCAAATTTGAACACTTCAAAAAATGACTGGTGAAGTGAACAGTCTTTTGGAGTATAAATATGCCTGAGGGGATGCATGCTTCATGTTTGAGTGAAAAATGTGACTCCTATGGAATAATGATCACATCTATTGCAGATTTTGAAGATCCTGGGACTAATCTCTATGTTAATTATGGCATTTAGGAATGATATTTTACTCATTTTTTCATCCTTCTTGACACAGATCAGAGCATACGGGTCGACACCTCATCCATTTGTTGCAGATTGCATTAACCCACTTTTATTCCTTCATCGAGATCTACTCTAACATTCATGTTGAAAGAAAGACTCAAGGGATTAGATGCTGCCATTGTACTTTTATTCTTTAGGCTGACGTCAATTAACCTAAGATGGCCAGATGAGAACAATTAATTCCTTCATCCTCTTTAATTACTTTGTTCATGAAGCATATTGCATTATGTTTTAAGATATTCGTGAAATTCTGAAGGCTGCATTTGTACGAAATCTCTCTCCCAATCGATCTTGATACCCTCGGTCCCCAAGTTTTCAATCCAGTCAGCTAGCTTATTACCTTCTCTATAGCAGTGTGATAGTGTGTAAGAAGACAAGATCAGGAGGGATGTAATCACTTCCTATAAAGTGTATTTGATTTCCCAACTGGCTGAAGATTTGTTGGCCAGATATGAGATAATTAAGAGGGAATCTCCCTCAATATGGAGATTTTTTACTCCCATTCAGATTGCTATCCTTACCCCACACAGAAGTGCCCATGCTTCGGCCATGTTATTAGTTCCTTCCAGAAAATTACAGTATGCAGCTAAGAGAATGGACTTGTCTTCCTCTCTCAGAATGAAAGCTGCTCCACTTCTTCCTGGGTTTCCTTTACTTGCTCCATCAAAATTTAGTTTAACTTGATTAGTATCTAGAGTCCATTTAATATCTTTTCGAACTTGGTTTTTTGGCATGTTCCCAATCTGGTTTTTTGAGAATGGAATAGATATTTGAGTCCATCTTGAAAGGATTACATTGTCCGAAGACATGAAATTCAAAGAAATGGTTTTAAATTTTGATACATGAGCGTTCACCATTTCTAAAGCATACTTCTCCACCAAACTACACACCACAAAAACCGAGGAGACTTGTTTTCTGAATATCCTCTTATTTCTTTCCCACCACACACACCATGCTACGACTAAGGAGATAACTCTCCAGAGGATCGCAAAGAATGATTCTTGATGCAACAGAGGCCACTACTTGAGTAACATCTACAATGACATGTGTAAGGGGATATTCCACCCTAATTTACCTATAGCCCATATCCATATTTCTTTGGCAAAGTCATAGTTTACTAGGAGGTGATTTGTATCTTCCAGAACTTTCCTACATAATAGGCATGAGAATGTGTTCATGATCCCCAAGCGTTTTAGTCTTACATTTGATCAAATCCTGTCTTGAATTTCTTGCCAAAAGAAGACCCCCAGTTTTGGTAAAATGGCATTGTGCCATGCGAAATTAAGAATAGAATTAGGTAATGGAGGGGCCTGGACTAGATTTTGGTAGCCTACTTTAACTATGTATTTACCTATTTTTCTTTTCATCCAGATTATCTTGTCCCTCTCACCATTGATTGAAATAAACCTTGATTTTAGGATGTCTTCTAACTCTATTTTATCTGTTTGGGAAATCTGGCTATGGGAAATATCTTTCCAATGTGCTTTCCCATCAGTGAAAGTTAGATAGTCTGCAACCCTGTTACCCCAATGTTGCTGCAAAATTGGTTTAACCCTCTGCAAGTTTGGTATTGTGGACAACTGTGGGAGGCCATTCTATGAATCTAGCCAAAACAGAGCTTTTGAACCCGAATTAATTTTCCAAGATAAATTAAGGAGGATGTCCTCTCTGCTCTTTACTATGAAATTCTACATGACTGAGCCAAGTGGAGGGTTACTGGTTGAAAAAATTCTCTTTGGTTCCTCTGAATCTAAGTATTTTTCTTTGATTACTTTAGCCCAAAGGCTATTCAGGCAGTCATAGATTTTCTAGGCTAGTTTTGCCCCAAGGCTGACGTTCCTTTCATGGATTATAATATAATCTATTGTAATAGATTTTTCTTGATTATTTTTATCTTCATTACTAAGGATTATAATTTTGATCTAGATACCTTGGCATTCTTCTACATTTCTTCCATTATTTTTACAGGGTCTTCATCTCTCAACTACATTTTTTTTAACTTAAATGGGCATCTCTTAGGGCCCGCGTCCTCAATGATATTAAGGAGACTAGGAAAATGTTCCAAACCAAACTGTGGAGGGAATTCAGTAGAGAAAATAAAGGGGAAATTAGCACAGCTTCCTTTGAGGATAAATCTATCTGATTTCTCTACGATATGGCTGAAACCTTGTCTCCTTTTATTCCATGTGAAGGCTCCATTTTCTATTTTGATTTCTAGTAAATTATTTTTGTGTCCACCCATTTCATAAAGTCAATTATTCATTGGGATTCTTTGGTAATTATATCATATTTTTCTTTTGGGTCAAAAATCACATTAAAATCACCTCCCACAATACAAACATGCTCTTTCATTCTTTCTAGGTATTTCTCTATTTCCATCCAGACTACATTATTATCCCTATTTTGTTTTGGTCCATAGACATTAATCAATACGAAATGTAAGTTGCTTCTAAAACTTCTAACTAGCCTATTCATCGAATTTTTGTGATTCTCTTGTTTGGTAAAGGTGACAAATCTAGGGTCCCAAATTATTGTCAAGTCACCCAAGGCCCCAATTGTCGGGCTTCATTAAGTATCCCATATACCTAATTTATTTTTGTTTCTTGTAACATTATGATTTAAGCTTTTCTTTTTTAGATGTAGCATTTCACAATTAGCAAATTTTTAGGGGTATTCACATCCCTAACATTCCAAGTATTTAATCTCATGGATCATTGGGAAGGAACTTACCCTTCCCAAATTTAAATAATATAATGAACTTATTATAAAATTTAGCAGACCCTCATTTTTCCATCAGTTGCTAAAGGTACTTTCTACCCATTTCTTGTTACTTTTTGCATACTCACGGGTGTCTCAGCATTAATCAAATTGATAAATTCCTAGGGGTGTATTAAGATAGTCTATTTCCTTCCTACCTAACTCAATAAATTATTCCTCCAAAATTTCTTGGTTCCTCTCTTCCTCTTAAAGCTCTAAAAACTTTGGAATAGGAGAATTATTTTTCAATGACAATTTATTTTGCATTAAGGAAATCCTTAGCAATTCCTTCATTAAGATCATCCAAGACCTCATTACATAGGTATCCAAGACCTAAATTTTTATATCTATTTTTATCATATTCCCCCAAGGGGGGGTAGTAGTGAGCATTTCCACTTCATGCGACTCCATTGAATATTATTCTTAGGAGTATGAGCCTCTGCGATTATGTTTGGCAAGGATGAGGATATTTTAGGATTATCTGTCATGATGTCTTTATTTCCTAATATCCCAAGACCCATCACAACCTTTATAACTATAGGGTACACCTTATCCACTGTGGGGGATGCTCACGTAAGGACCAAAAGAAGGAAAGCACAAATTAGAGGGGGGAGATGAATCAGTTGTACATACTCAAATTTTTTTCACTTAAACCACTTATAGATTTGAAAGATAAACCATAATGCAAGATCCACAATACATAACCTATAACAATAAGATTTTTTCATGAGGAAACACGGTTAAGGGAAAACCTCAGTGGGTGCCAAACCCACTAGATAATTTTATTATGTTAGAATTACTAGATGGTTAAGAGAAAATGAATACAAAAATAGAATGTGCCTACATTCACAAGCTCACTTCCTAGAGAAAATTGTTCACAATACAACAATCTATCCCTTTGTCAGGTTCACTGATCAGTTCTGACAACAATTCAAAGGGGTGGACAAACTAGCCAATAACTGAACTAACTTATAGCATTTGCAATGCCAATATAGTTCCAATGAAGTGTAATCTCTGTTACAATTGCATAAAAAATTATCTTTTTATACACAACTCAACTACACACACCACAAGCATAGAATGATTGCCAAATATCTACATATTACAATGAATTTCATCATCGAGGTCAACTAGGACCTATAGACAAGAATGATACAAATATTATGCTCAAAATAAAAGGTGATCCAAATCAAGTTAGACAAGACTTAGATAGGATCCAAAAGAACATCCTTGAACACACAATATCTTTACCAAATCCGCACCAAGAATAACAAAATGTTATGCCACGAAATTGGCTAAGACTTAAATAGAGGAACACCCACACCCTAGAAAATCACCACATGCGATCACCTCCAATCAATGTGATCTTGAAAGAAGGTCATAAAATGAACCATGAATATCCTCAAGAAACAAGAATAACTTCTCGAATCTTCTCAACATCTAGAACTCATAAAAAAACTCATCTCTGCACTGAATACCAGCAACTCAGATTACAAAACTTTGTCTCAACAAAAAGATGACTTGATGAACTATTAATCATGAATAACACCAGTTGACCTGAACCAAAGTAAACCCAAAATACATCACTAGCTTCACAGCATCTAAAATATCAACACCTATCTTCACCAAAGCAATATCTCAATCTTTGTCACAATAGGAACCTTGAAATCCAGTCATTGAATGATCAATCATATCTTCCTCAAGCTGTAATCCAAACTTTTGTGAACCTTTGTAGACCAACTAAGCACATATTTGAATAATACCTAATGATCGTAACCCAAGATATCAACATAGCATCTCAGAAACATAGATCTCCCTCACTAGATATATTGACTACATTATCTGCAACAACAATTAGTATGTTGACATCAATGAAAAACATTAATGTTAGCACACACAAACAACAAACTCTGACATGCTCAACAATATTTCAACAATATCCCCCTTTGGCATTGATGGAAACGTCTGAAGTGAAAAAATGATCAATGCATAAAGACATCAATATATCCACCCAATCACTCTAAATATCCAGTTTCAACATAATCATCTTTGTTTTTCACATAATATCTCCCCCTTTGAAATCAATGGAAAAGAACCAGAGACATAAAAAAGAACTGAAATTACCTCAAAAAGGAAAAATAGAAAATCTTAGTACCATCCATAATATCCATAAGACTTCTCCCCCTAAGGAGAAGTCCCCAAACTCATCAATCTAATGAATGATATTCTAATTGATTTATGGACTAATGTCATTCTTAGAATCACTATTTCTTATCAGAAGGGGATATCACCCCAAGCTTCTTCCTGAGATACTCAAGTTTTTCCTTTAGGAAAGACTTTGTAAAGATATCAGTAATATATTCCTTAGTAGACACAAAATCCAATTTTACTTCCTTTTCAATGAATTTATCCCTCAATACATGATACTTAATAGATATATACTTCTTTGTAATGCTACATAGGATTATTTGAGATGTTGATACCTTGGAGGTATGGATATTTGGATATGGGATTCACTAGAGAACAATGGATGTAGAGTACAAAGTCCCAAGACACAGGATATATTCACAACATTATAATATGATGAAAAATTTGATGTGATAGGGCTAAAAAAAAGGCTAAAAATGAGTTATGAGGGAGCACACTAAACCAAGGAACCAAAATATAATGATGAATTTTAAAGGGGTAGAATTTATGACACCAAATTAGAGTTAAAGGAATCATATCCATGTTGATAAAATTTATATATTGAAATAACATTTATTCCTAGTCCTTTAATCAAAAAAATGTTTTTTATAGATTCATTTGTTCTATTAACAATACTTACTCCTAAATCTATAAGTTTCATTTATTTTTGAACAATAAGTTTTTGATTTGAATTCTTTCTTTCATGAAAATCACCAAAAAAAATATTTATGCCTAGAACTGTGAAACGATTCTCCCAAATCTAAAATTTATTATTTATTAGATTATGATGCAATGTATCTCCCATTGACACTAAGTTAAACTCTGGGTCTATCAATTACATCCATATTTAATTTAACTTTATTTTTGAGGGAGATGTTTACAAATCTATGCCTATTTATCTATGAACTTATGCCTTTCATTATTCCTTTTGTTCAAAAAAAATTCCTCTATATGATTATCAACTCCATAATACCTATAGATAATTGATTTTCCTATAAAAAAAAAATTGCGCTATTATTTCTGGAAAAGTTGTTTGAAACATCATTATTTTAAAATTTCTTAATCATTTCTAATTTTTTATTTATAATTAAGTCATGGGATGTAAGCACAATGACCATATAGCATAGATATCAAAAAAGAAGACCACTTAAGAGCTAAAATCATGGAGCAAAAAGGATAGAGAGATAAAGAAAGACTAGGACAAGACATCACTTCCATGACTAAGACAAAAATATTCATACCCTTATGCTTACAAGTCTTTGGAATTTTTGGTTTTGATATCAAAATTTTAAAAAGTATTAGCTTGATCCAGATGATAATCATGATCTTCAAAAAGATCCGACCATAGCTTCTCATCTTTTGAGGTTAAAGTATCTTGACATTCTAAGTTGAGATGTACTTGCTAATCGAAAGCAACTTCCACCTCTAGAATAGATTTATCAACAACCTCTAGAAGGATACATTTTTCAAGGTATAAAGTATTGTATTATTTAATTTTTCCACCTTGATTTTTGAAAAATTTTATGCAACATCTAAGATATATCTTAGACTATATACGATAACCTACAAGATCTCAGAGATAAAAGAAGCACAAATAACACAAAATTGAGTCCAAATTCGACCATTTAAATCAAAGGAGAAATCATGTACATATCTAGGCCTAGAATGCAACCAAGACTAACCATGAATGGAGGGATGAAATCAAGTGGCAGAAAAATCAACCAAAAGACTAGGATGATGTGTCAAAATGAAATCGATACATCTCCAATAGTCTCATGAAAGATGACGACTTGTGTAAACAAGTGTCAAATGACTATGGACGACTAATTAAGATTAAAATCCCATGTAAATTAAATAATTCCACTAACACCTCCCTAAAGAATAACTTAGGAGAACAAGATAAAAAAAATAGGTCATGACTACTAGCCATGTTAGGTACTCGTGTACAATGCAATTTCACATAAATGGAAAAAGATAGAAAACCTAGTGGGAAAAAAAATCCTCCAAAAGAGACAAAAGAAGTGAAGAATCCTATAAGGCCCCCCAAAAGATGATGATGTTTTTAGGAATAAGGTGTCTCAACCTTGGATAATTCCTATTCTTATTATTTGTTTTGTAAAATGTATTTCTTGCAAATAATGTAATTAAGTGTGAGTGTACATGTCTAGTTGGCATTTTGATGTGTCACTCCACTTGATGTGTCAGCATCTTGAATTGTGTGTAAGGAGATCATGGCTGAAACGGTTATGACGGATTCCTATGACACGTAAGAGCTATTTCTAGGAGATTTCAATGATAGGTGAAGACATGCAATGACAAGTGGCAACTGATAAATTTGAGTATTGTACACTCTTCCAATCCTTGATCCCAACATGTTCCTATTTTCTCAGAGAATGGTAAAACCCTAATACGGCTATCTTTGGGAGTTGCCCTAAAAAGGAAAGCGTAATGATATAAGCATTTTTTAGGGTTACAGGAAAGGATATGAAAAGAGTGTATTGTTGGTATAATCTGGTGCTACTGGATTTTTTTGTGTGTGTCGATTGTCTCCTAAAAGAACTTGCATTGCAAGTGTCTTGTAACCGTTGTGTTGAAGATAATACATTGTGCAGGTTTTGGAGTATTGGGGTTTTATACCAAAAGGTTTTCCCCAAGGTAAATCATTGTGTCATTCTCTGTTTTTGGTATGCATGGTATATGGTTGCAATATCTTTGTTAAAGTAGTTAACGAATCTAAAATTGTAAGGATTTAAAAGAATTTGCACAATACTTTCCTTTAGAGATTAGTGTAGGAAGCTGTTTCCGCACCTG
>MU225138.1:101538-116925 GCA_018584345.1 Thuja plicata
GAGTCAAATTTTGCGTGCAGGTGTTCCCAAAGGGGTCTCCGCTGGTTTCAGAGATTTCCAAGGCTATCCTAAATCTTTCAGAAAGTAAAGAGATGCGGGATATTCGGAATAAGTGGTTCAACTCAACTGAAAACAAATGCAGCATTGAGTCTGCTGGATTGGATTCAAACATATTGAGCCTAAAAGACTTTTGGGGCATATTTCTTTGCACAGGATGTGTATCATTTCTCGCCCTGGTTTACTATTTGTGTCGCCTGCTTTACCGATTTGTGCACAGAAAAGAGAATTCATCCCATGATAAGTCCATCTCCACCCGGTTGCGAACGTTTGCCAAATACGCGGACCAAGAAGGAGATCCCAGCACCAAAAAGAAAGAGACATGAGACCGCCTCTGAAATTTCGGTTTCAACAGGGTAGATACGACCTGCGGCTGTAACTCAGTATTGTGTACTGTATGCTGGTTGTCGATTAATTCTTCTTTTACCGAATCCTAGGAAAACTTAAGAAACGAGTTGTATATGAATGTGGATTAATTCTGTCTTGACCACACGCATTGGATTTGTGGTCAAACAAAAATTGCCACGATAAACGTGTACAACTATAAATATAGATCTTATTGGGTATTGTTCTAGGATAGTTGCCGTACTGGTATAGGACACGTTTATTCAGATATTTGATGTATTATTAATTAATTGAAAATAAAAGTATTTTCATTCTTTGTTTTTATTTTTTTTTTGGTAATCATGAGATGGTCCCGCGATCTAGCCCAGCCACCCAGCATCTCATATCTTGGGTACCAGGGGCGAGCTGAGGCGAGACTAATCCTCAAGGGATGAACCAAACCGCCCGCAAGCCAGGCTCATGAGGTTAAACCGGGCGGAGTCGAACCCGAGACCATGAGTCGTCCACCCACAACCTCAAACCAACTCCACTACCCGTGCCGGCTTCTTTCTTTTATTCTTTGTTAGTCAAGAGGCTTTACAGTCACATAAGCTTTTTCTTCCATGTACATTCTTTCCAAGCAGCTCTTTGAATTGTGGAGTTTGCTGTAATCTGAACTGTTAGTGTACAATATGTAATATTTTCTATTATGTTAATATCCCTTGCATTTTCATATGAATATGGCGTTGACTCTTCTTTCGAATGTGGATGCAACCATTAGTATAAAATATGTAATATTTGTGTTGCCTTATGACAAACCTAGCATTAGCACCTTAGTGTGCAACTGGTATTAAACACGTTTATTCAGATATTTGTCTGTATTTATTAATTAATTGAAAATAAAAGTATCTTTCTTTCTGTCAAGAGGCTCTACAGTCACATAAGCTTTTTGTGTGTACATTCTTTCGAAGCATCTCCTTCAATTGTGGAGTTTGTTGTAATCTCAATCGTTAGTGTACTATATGTAATATTTTCTATTATATTAATATCCCTTGCATTTTCACATGAATATGTCGATGGGTTAGTAGTTCATTTTTCATGTTAGAATGTCAATAAGGGAATCTCTCTCTCTCTCTCTCTTCAATTGTCGTGACATAGCTAAATGATAACCCTAGAATTGATTAGTTGAATGTATTTTTAAGACAATCTAGATGGTTCCTTTGATCAAAAAACTCAGATGAGCTTAAAATGATGGCCACATTCTAGCGCGTGAGACTATTAGAGGTACTTTTCCGTCAAATTGAAAAGAATGTTAAAAAGATAAAGGGATACCAAAAGGAATTAAGAACCTATTTTGTAGATTGCCTTCATCATTTCCCCAAGAAGAAAAGTTGGATAATAAGCACTTTAGGCGTAATTTGTAAACGGTATGAAGCATTATCTCATATTTACTTTTTTTCTCTCTTTTCAGAGTCAAGTCTGGCTTGGCAAGTTACCTTACTTTTTCTAGTTAATAATCCACAGTGATTACAGACTAGTAAATGATATAGTAATGTTACAGTAAACCTGATTCAGATTTGGGTGTTGGATATTTCCTATTTTTCTTTCTGCTTCTTGGCTATAAGACACTTATTTAGTGGTTACACGGAGAAAGGTGATGGTGCTTGTTAAATTTTATTAGCTAGTGCTTTATAGTTGATTTAGACTGCATCAAATTAGTCCCATGCAAGCTGCAATTTTTCAACTCAAATTTATATTCTAAATCATATATATAATTTAATTAATTTAAAACATACAGGACTAAATGCCTAAATGAGATTTCATTTTCAAAGAAAGCTAGCATAGATTCAATGCCAACAAAAGTTTATAGTCCTTGTTCAATTAATTTTCTTTATCTCTTCGAGTCCATGACATTGATGTTTTTAGAATGCAATGAAGAGGAATACTTCAAACCAATTACAAAGGATGACAGGGAATGACGAACTTGGAAAAATCTTTATCTGCCAATGACGATTTATGTGTATAATAAAGGCAAAAGCATTGTCCAGGGAATTTTCAGAGACATACCTCCTAGTATTTCATCTCTTTCCAGTCAGAAAGTAACGGGGCAATACAGATTTTTGGATTTCATCAAAGAGCTGTAGGAGGGATCTATTCCTTCAGAAAGGGTTGACTTACACCCTTTAGATAAATTGTTTATTTCTAATTCATTATGACAAAGTCTTGTATTCAAGAAGTTTGATAGGTTGAATAAGGTGCAATCTCCCTCGCCAAATCTCCCACAGTGAACGAACCATTACCGTAGGAGACCTGGCATTCACAGTATCGTTTGTTAGTGTTGTATCCACTTCTGTCTAGCCTCTTGCATAGAGGCACCCCACATGCCACCTTTTTATTTTGTGTAGATGAAGCTGCAGGAATAAATATTGGATCTTTCTGCAGGTAACACCTGTTGTAGGGCACGCACTACAGCCACACAATATCACTTCCTGTGTCCAACACCATCTTGTTACACGTAGGCTGACTCCCCACTCCCACCGTCATGAAGTACTCTCCCCTGTCCAGGCTCAACCCTGATATTATAGAGCTACTTAAGTCGCTTTTCCCCAAATCCTCTATTTGGTCTTCTTGTATGAAAGTGGCGGTTAAAACTATGTGACAGTACCATCAAACCAAATTTAATTCTAATCAGAATTAAAATTTAACTTTAATTCTAATACTAAATTATATTGAACCCTTACCTTAAACACAATTGAACAATAAAGCAAAGTAAACCCTAATTTCTCATGTGTTAAATTTTTTATTTGGTTTAGTATTCACAAATAAACACAAACAAAGTTAAACCCTAACCCTTAAATAAATTGTTCACCCAAACACTAAAACTATTACACCCTTACCTAGAACACAATTGAACACTAATGTAAAATAAACACCAATTTATCATGTGTTAAATTTTTATTTGGTTTAGTATTCACAAATAAACACAAATAAAATTAAACCCTAACACTTAAATAAATTGTTCACCCCAACACTAAAACTAAAACTTAATTGATATGTAATTGTAACCCTAACCCTAACCCTAACATAAATATAACTGAACACTAAAATAGATTAAAAGTTATTATTATACCTAATTTAACTCTAAACCCAATCCTATCATAACCATTAATAAATTATGGTTATTTCTTTAATACCAATTTACAATTTAAGATATACAATATCCCTAATTATAACACCAAACCAAATTGAACCATAACAATAAAACTAATCGAATAATAAACTATTTTGAACACCCATTCTAAACATAATTTTACAAGTTATATGGAAATACAACCCTAACCTTAAGAATAACCAAATTGAACCCTAACCATTTCACCAATCAAATATTAAATGAAACTAAATACCATATAAATTGTACCATAAATCTATACTAAATTGAAGTAAACCCAAAACTAAATGGAAACCAAATCCTTAACCAAACTCAAACACAAATCCTTTAAACATTAAACCCTTAAACATTAAATGCAAATCCTTAACCTTGAAACCTAACTAAAACTTAACCCCAACACTCAAACAAATGGAACCTTATTTAAGACTAAACCTAACTAAACACTAATACTAAACCAGATATCTCTTAGGTTAGGTTTAGGTTTCATTTATTTATATTTAAAAAATTTAAATTAGTCTCCCAAATCTTGTACAAAATTTATCCAAAATCTAGCACTTAACCAAATAAAGAAATAATGTTAAAGCACCATATTGAAACTTTACCTTAACCCTTAAAAAATTAAACTCAAATATTAAACCAAATTGAGGCCTAATGGTAAACCTTAACCCTAAGTTATCCTTACTATAACACTCTGCACCAAATTGAACCCTCATCCTAATCTTGATTAAATATGAAACCTAATTAGACTTTACCATGAACCATAAACCAAAATCTATCATAAAATTAACACTAAAGAAAATTCCTACGCCCCATTGAAAATTAAATTAAATCAAACTCTAACACTAACACTAAACCAATATTATTTACAATAGTAAGAAAACTTATCTAACTCTAAACCAATATGAATCCAAATTTTATACCGAAAGGAACCTTACACTTAAAAATTAGTCAATTTAAACCTTAACATACTAAACTAAATTAAACCCTAATCCTAAAAAAAATTCAACACTAATTAAAGACCACTAAATTGAACCCAAACCATAATCCTACCAAGACAAAATCTTAAGATAAATTAAGCCCTAAGTATAACACCTTATGAAATTAAACCTTATCATATAACTAAATTGAATCATGATCATATACATAAATGGAATTGAACCATAATCCCAATCCTAACTAAATATTAAACAAAATTAATCCCTAACACTAGACATAAGCCTCGTATTAAATCAAATTGAATTGTAACCCTAAACTAAACTCATTCATAACTTAAACTCTAAAATCAATTTAATCGTAAACCTAAATCAAAATGAACCTTAATAATAAATAAAATTGAATTATAATCCTAACGCTAAATAAAATTAAGAATAACCCTAATCATATAATTATATATTAAACCAAATTTAAACCTATCCCTCATAATCAACTAAAATCTACCTAAAGCTAATACTAAACCATATTGAACCCTAATCCTAAAAAAAATTTAATCATAACATGAATAATGTATTGAATTACACCCTAACCCTAAATCAAATTGACCTCTAACTCTAACACTCAACCAGAGTAACCCTAAATTCTAATCATATTAAACCTTAATAAAACCAAATTTTATGTTAACTATAAACCTAATTGATATATAAACAAAATTGAATTCTAACCGTAACAGTAAACCAAATTAAATCATATACTAATCCAACCTTCAATGAACATTAACTGTAACAATAATCAAATTATATAAACAAAACATACAACTTGAATGAAATTGAACCATAACCCTATCTCTAAATATAACTTAACCCTACCGCTAAATTGAATTCTACCCTAAAATAAATCAAATTGAACTTCTAACACTAAAATAAAATAAATCCCCACCTTAAACAAAATTGAACTCTAACCGTAAATTAAACTTAACCAAATTTGTAAACCAGATTGAACCCTGATGAAACAAAAATGAGCCTAGACCCTAAACCAAACAAAATCATATCTCTAACACTAAACTAAATTGAACCTTATCCCCTAAACCTAGTTAATCAATTTTATCAACTTAAAATCGAACCCTAACACTTTATCAATATAACCTCTAATTTTAAATCATATTGAATCTTAATGCTATACAAAGTGAACCATAATTCTATATTGTATTGAACCAAAATCCTAATCCTAATTGAATATAAACCAAATTCAACACCACCCGTTACTCTAAGAAAAATGAAACCCTAAATGTAACATTAAAAAAATCTAACCATAACCCTAAACTTGATTTGTAAACCTAACCCTAATTGAAATTGAATGCTAAACCTATTCCTGATTAAATTGCAACCATACTTGAATTATAATATAAAAGTTTAATAAAATATAAACATAATATTAACCTTTAATAAAATATTACCAACATTCAACACCAACCTTAACACTAATTAAAATTTCACCACAAGCCTTATAATAACTCTACTTTAACTAGAACTTAACAAAATCATAAACATTAATGTAATTGTCGTAAACTAAATGGAGCCATACATGTTAATCTAACAAAAAAAAAATTAAAATTTAAAATAAATTTTGCCATTTATTTAAGTTTTTTAAAAATCATTAAATTATAAAAAGAAATAGACAATTGTAACAAACAAGCATAGTCTATTTGTGTACTAAGATGATTTCTTCAAAGATGAAAATTTTACAAAGATAAAATGTCCCTAACCCTTATAGTAAACAAAATTGAACCCTAACCTTAATTAACCCTAACCTGAAACTTAGCCGAACCCTACACCAAATAAAATCCTAACTCTTCTTAAATTCTCTTTAATATTTTAATCCAAACCATATCTCTAAATTTATATCAAATCTTAACAAATTGAACACTAAACAAAATCGATCCCTAACCATACATAAAATTAAACCCTAACCCTAAATCTCAACCAAATGAAACCTTAGGATTAAATCCAAACCAAATAAAACTCTAATCTTACATAAAATGAAACCTTACTCCAAACATATAACCAAATTGAACCCTTATCATAAGCCTAATTTAATATTAAATGAAATTGGATCCTAGCCCTTAGTAAATTAGGTTTATTATTTGACTCCACCTTAATTATAATTCTATATCTTAAATCCTAAATATAACACTAAACAAAATGTAATATTAAACCTAATTAATTTGATCGATTAGACGTGGGGGATTGGTTCATGACCACAATGGAAGATTTTTCTCGGCGGTATCCCTCCCACTGGGTACTTAGAGAAACCACTATGCTGAGGTATTTCCCGTATATATTGGTATAAAAATGGTCAAGGGTAAAGTTATGATAAATATATGGTCTAAAAGTGATTCTTTAAGCATTGTAAATTATTTTAAATGTGTTTCCCCATCAAGTTGGATGATTAAGAATATCATTGAGGATTGCAAATAAATGTTAGATTGTTTTGAGGCTTATAGAATTTCCCTTGTCTATCATGAGGGGAACCAAGTGGTAGGAAGGATGGAAAATTGGGGAGTTAATTGCCCACATATGGTGAATTTGGAAATAAATGATCATATCCCAATTATATACATATGTTACCATGACATGATGTTGGGAAGCAAATTTTTTCTCCTTGTATTTGAAATGATATCTTCCTACATGCAAATGAGTTTTCATATGGGAAACTCATTTATTCATTTGTGGAGTATTTTGCAAGTCTTTATTGGGGGTTTTTGCCTCTTGAATACTAGGATTTAGGATTCTCACTATGGTATTGTTACCTAGTTTTTACCTATAGCTCAAAATAGGCAGAGTTGATTGCATTTGGAAAGCTAAGCAACAAATAATCTAGAACCTATCTTTAGGAGATGGACACATATATGATCTATATCAATGGAAAAGAGGAAATACAGAAACCGGAAGAGAGAGAGACAATTTTTTTTCTAATAAGTTTTCTCTATGTGCAGGTATAGGTTCATTCATTGAAGATGGAAGGACAAAGACGTTGAACTATTGAAGGGACTTGACAAAATGTCATGAAAAGTTTCAGTTCAGGAGGACATTAGCTTGGAATAGTTGAAGACAAGTTGTGACCTGTCAAAGGGACATTACATTTTGTAGTGAAACATAATTTGGTGTGAGAGCAGAGAGTCATGGTTTTATGGTCATGGTACAACTCAAATTTTTTTTTGTTCTTCCAAAAGATCAAAGAAAAGAGAGTCATGGTTTCAAGTTACAGTCACAGTAGTATGTCAAAAATCCATAAAGGGGATTTATCCCACATTGGGCCGATGGAGTTGTTTTCAGTTGTTTTTATGTACGAGCTATCATTTAGTAAGGAAATAACAAGAAGTAATTTTTGTTCACTCATGCACATGGAGACATTCATACTATGATGTGGAGGCGACAATAAAGAATATTTTTGGGCCGTAAGGACTTGGCATGGCACCTGGATGATGACGTGATATATGACGGTCAAATGGAGATTGGCAGTTATCGCGAGGTCACGAGTCAAGTCAGTGATTATTAAAAAATGCCGAGACCTCGAAAGTAGCTGTTGTCGCTGAATCGTGAGGTCATGAGCCATTAGAAGAAAATGTTTGTGAGCACATGATAACCATCATTCACAAGGTCGCAAGGCGTATAAGCAGTCAAGAGAACAAGGTGGGGTCTTGTGAGGGTAGTTAGTTGCCAGGTCATGAGCTCAATTAGCGGTTAAAATATAACAATGGAGAGCAAGCAATCACTATAGTTGCGAGGTCACATGGTCATGAGTTGTTAACTGCTCGAGTTAGAGAGCAAGTGACTAGGGACCACATGTAGCGTAGTTGTGAGCTCGCATAGTGTAAAGGAAGTTAAGTAATCAAGTAGAGATATCAAAAGTAGCGGTTATCATTTGGTCGTGACAGTTAAAGGTTGTTAAAGATAACAGTGGAGAGGTAGTGATGACTGTAGTCGCGAGGTTGCAAGGTCATCAGTGGTTAACTTATTGAGATAGAGAGTGAACAACTGGGCGCCATATATCATGTTGTCATGGGCTTGCGGGATAGAAAGGAATCTTGATCTTGAGTTAGAGAGCTAGTGACAAGTTGCCACATGGAGATGCAAACTCAGATCTAGTAGAAGTGCACTAATCAATAACAATTGAAGTTTGAAGAATTATACATGGCATAGGTACATTATTCTTTTTTTTGGAAAACTTAGGTTCTCTCCCAAGGATCACTATAATAAAAATGAGAACATTAAAATATGTATCCCAATGGTATTTATTAGGTGAGCATCTATTAATATGGATAAAAGTTCATGTTTTTCTTCTAAATTTTTTAGATCAACGGAAGTTCATCATTCTCATTAGTATGTATCATTATGGGTTTTGTGGACACACTTCAAGTCGAAGAATAGTACTCAAAATGTTTTAAAAGCATAATATTGGTGTTTCACATTGTTCAATGATGTGGTTAACTTTTCAAAATTTGTGATCCTTTCCAAATATTATAAGAAAAGATAAATTCTATAGATGCTCCCCCCTCATATACATATTAGTTGAGTGGTCAGTTCAACAATGGCATATTGATTTTGATGAGGAAAGTATTGAGATATTAAGAAAGAATTAAAAATGGATTTCTAAGGCGTCCAACTACTTCTATGATTTGTGGAGGTGATGTTCACTATAATGCTACATCTAAAGTGTTGACTTTATTCTAAAATATATAATTAAAAGATTTCATGTCCCTACAAATATATTTAATTTCTTTGTAATTTTCTCCACTCTAGAAAGTGTGAGGAAGAATAAGAAGGTTCACCTATTATCAAAATGATTATAGATCTCTTAAATAAAATCATAGAATTTTGTAACTAATATAAATATATATTCCCATCTTGATGTAGGAGTATTTGAAAAACATCGATTTTATCTACCTATTTACCAATTTTAATTTTTGCGGCCAAGATTTTGTCATGTGGTTAGGGTAGTTAGGATGTTTTGAGAATACTTAATAGAAATAAAGGATAAAATTTGAGAGTTTATTTGCAAATTACAAGCAATGAGGAGAAGATAACTTTGTGGTGAAGGCACAACCAATGTAGAAGAACAAAACATTCCATGGGGAAATGGGTAGAATGTGGGAAACTCCGGTTTAAAGAGAGCCATTAAAATATTGATGTTAACATGTAAGGACAAAGAAACAGGCATTGACGAATATTGTGGAGGAGACAAAGACTAATGAGAAAGATCAACATAAGAAAAGGAGAGTGTTGGTTAAAGGTTGATTTGATGTTTACAGAATGATCATTTGGCTCGTTAATGAAATGAGATATGATATATGTAAATGTTTGTATGTCATCATTTTATTGTTTCTATGTAAGCCTATTGGTACTAGAACACTTAAATTCCTATCATTTCCATAAGTTGGTATTTTATATTTAATTTCCTTGCATCGTGAAGATAGGGATGTGTTGAGTTTGTTTATGTTTATGGATTTGGTTGCAATCAAGTGGTATTAAATCTAGTGGTCTTGAGTTTGTAAGAAGATTAGTTAGAGGGAGGTTGTTTGCACTAGAAGCTATAAATAGAAGATAGAAGAATATTGTAGAAAGAACTAGTGATAAGAATGGGCATTAGTGTGAGAAGACTCATAAGAATTCCATCTTTGGATAAGCAGTAGGAGGAAATGGAAAAAAAAATCCATGAGGAATTGTATATAATTAAAATAAGAATGGATCCATTGAAAAATAATTATTTTCCTCACCAAGTTGTTATTGCAGACAATAGAAAAGAGGAATTATATAGTTCATATGTAGTAGAAACATATCTCTTAGAAGGAATGGAAGAAAAGGATTTAGATAAGGAGTTAAGTGATAGCAACAAGGCAATGGACAAAACTGAGAAGGGGTGGAGTTAATCAATTCCATCTCAAATCTTGAAAGCTTATAAATCTCTTAACCTTAAATATAATATCTAAATGATGAACATTAAAAAAATGATCACAACACATCAACCATCACATAAAACCAATATTTTTGTATGTGGAAACTTGGTTAAGGGAAAAACCACGGTGGAGATCAAACCCACAAGATGATGTACTCTGTTAAAAACAGTTTACCTAGTTTAAGGTATTACAAGGGTAATGCACATCCATTCAAGAGCACATCTTAGAGCTCACTACTAAAATAATAAGGGCTACAACCCAAATAAATGCTCATTGTCATACAACAATCTCAAGATTACAATCTATAGTGGACAATAATCCACAATTCATGAACTGACTGTTAGCATCTTCATTATGCCTATATAATTCCAATGAAGTAAATAATACATCAGATCTCTGCCTCAGTTACAGATTCCACTCATACCTATTTTCATAGTCTCTCATATACCCATACACACACTGTCTTACTTCCTTACAATTACAAATTGACACATCTCTTTATACAATTCAACTTAACAACGTGAAAAAAAACCTTATCACAAATATTTATTCAAATGCAATGAAATATTCAATGTGATCCAAAGCATGTCAGCTAACATATAACAAGGATTAAAATCTTCATTCTTGAACATGCTAAAACTCAAAAAATCATGCCTCGATGTTCACCACATTTTTCACCATCTGTTGGAATTATAAGGTACTGGGAGGGGGCTAAATCAGTTCAAACAGGTAATAAAAAATTCAACCACTGATCTAAATAACTATTGAATTACTTTCCAAATCACAAAGTATATACCTAATGGAAACACATAAAAGAAAGTAATATCAAGGATTCAAAAAATCATCACACATGAAATAGATATTTTCTCATAGAAATCCTTTTTTAGAGGGAGAAAACCACAATGGGGATGACACCATAAGCCCACTACTACAGTAAATGAGTTTTCCTTGTTAGGAGCTACAAATACCATTTTTGAGGGTTCATCCTATTAGGAGTGAGTAGTGCACTATTAGGAGTACAATTAGATCATTTATGATCTACCTTGCTAGAGGATTTCAAACCTCAATAAATAAGTTACCTTGTTAAATGATTTATAAATAGAACCTATTAAAGTTCACTTGGTTAAGGGATTTTGCTTGCTACAACTATTAGGAAACAACAAGATGAGTGATATGGATGTATCAATGATTGCTTGTCAGATCCAATGTACTCTTTGTAGTATGTAACTACTCTTTTCTCTTTGTCTATTAGCTTTCTGGTCAAAACCTCATATTGAAATCACAAAGCCCTAGTCACATCATCCACAAAAACAAAAAATACAACAACATTTCAATATGAGCAGTTCCCAATATATGCACAACTTGCACGAACATTAAACTCTCCAAATATGACCTTTAAATACTTTCCTATGAAATCACCACGTGCCAAAGTTATAATATCGATGAATAAAATGATTTATCATGACCATGTTAGATCGAGATAAGATTAGCAAGTTATATCTCCAAATTAGTGAAACACATTTTGACCTCCCCAATGTAACACCTTGAATCCATCTTAAATGATTGCATCGATCACATAAATGTCAAAAAAATAAATTCACTTCCTCTATTCCACATCATCATATCATTAGATATCATCACACATACTGTATCGCTCACCGATGTGTGATTTACCAATTGTTTCTTAATAAATATTGAGCTCTACTTGTCTTAATGTCTAAAACAAAAAAAAATCTTTCACCGATCAACCAATTGAGTTGTGGTTGGAACCACACTACAATCTAAAGATGTTGATGTTGTTTTTTTGACCACTCTTCATAATTATACTTCTTCTATGATCACCTCCAAATTAATGTTCCTATTGTCAATTGATCTTATGGACTTAGCCAATTTTCTACATTACCTTCTTACCGATTGTGTCTTTACTTTACCTATTGTATTTCATGAATGTAAAAACTTAGTTGCCATCAATGAAAACCAAATAAGTTACTCCTTATGACTGCACCTCATAATCCATCAGAATACCAACAATCTCCCCCTTTGGAATTGATGGAAAACACATGCTAACTACTTAAAATTGTGAAATTACAATCTCAGTACTAGAAGATCAAAGAAAAAGAATATATACCAACTTATGAATCCCTATCGTTATATACCATAGACTAATGCTCCTAATACTCTATATACATCCACTTAAAAAACATTACTTACATCCCATCAAAGATCACCTTGAATTTTATCTTTGTTGAATCTAAGGATGTTTTCCATGCTTTTTGTAAGTATCTCATAGCAATGATATTCTCAATTAGACTAGAAGAAAAATATTCAATGCTATTTAGAGTGCTGACATCTGGTAAGGGAAGTATGTCTTCTGTCTTCTTCACATTCCGTTGATGACCTCTACTATAGGGGATAAGAGGGATTGAAGTTCCAATAGGGTAAGTGTTATATTCTCTTGCTCATTTTGAATCTTCTTAACCTTGTGTAATATTTTCTTGACCTGAATAGTGTAAGTAGTGAATGAGATTTTTTAAGGATCAAGGTGGCCACTTAGGTTCTCCAGCTATTTATGATATTCTACTCTACTTAATTCCAAATATTGAAGAAAATTAGAATACCTTGATAGTTCGGTAAACAAATGACCTACCTCACTCAATGAAGACTTAATTGCCTTTAACAAATATGTCAACTTGTTTCAATCAAAATTTATATTATCCATCAGCTTACCTATCATCTTCTTCTGTATGTTCTCCCCTTCAAGTTTTACAACTGCTATTTAAAATCTAGGCCTTGATCTATAATTGCCCTTATAAGAGTATCCATCTGATCAATAGGAGAATTGTCTTCATCATATTCTGCCTCAGGTACTAACTCAGCTAGAATATCTCAAGCTTGCCTTAGGACTGTTGTCTTCTTTTTCTCCGACCTCAACTTGTCTCTTACAACCTTTTTATTCTATTGTTCTAATAATTTAATCAATTTCTTAGGTTTCAATTTTGATATATCGACCGTTGTGGTCAATGTTTCTTCTTCTTCAACTTCCTCTTCTTCCTCTTCTACAACAAGCACTAATTTTAGTCTCTTTTTTATACTCAACTCTCCAAGACTTAATTTCCTTTTTTGTCTCAAGTTCTTCTTCAGTCTTTTTCTGAGTATCCTCATACTGACTATCTATCGCTTTCCCCTCTTCCTTCTCATAAATCAATTCCTATAAATTCTTCATAGGAGATGGCAAGGGTGGATCATCTTTACCTATAATGTCTACAATTTCAATCTCATCTCCACCTATTTGTGATAGAATAACATTTTATACTTTAGTGTTATGCAGCATGTTAGGGACATCAAGAACAATATTCCCAATTAACTAATCTACAAAAAATGTGTCATCTCCCTGTACAGGTTCATTGGATTTTGCATGAACTTTCTCTTCTTGAGCTGCTACCTCCTTTATCTTCAATAAATTTTCCAAGTCACAATAGTCTCTATATGGAAATTTTTGTTTCATTAATTAGAATTCTAGCTTCTCTACTCTTTATTTTGAATTTATGCTTATTAGCATCAATCATTATCTTAGCATCTTCGTTACATAGTTCAAGTTTCACTTGGATTAGTTCTCATTCCATAATCTCTATTTCCAACTATAATATAACACTCCATCTAGCATCAATCAAACGATATAGTTCATCTGGAGTGCAAGAATGGATCTCTAAAGGTTCTCTACAAAATTTGTGAAGATGATACAAAATTGTATCCTCTAACTTATTCATGTCTTCATCATGACTGAAAGTGTATCATCTGCCAACTGTAGCTAGTCTACCATTATCCACAATACATTCTACAATATCATCAATAGAGTGGGCCTTCTTTGTCTCACCACTCTTTTATAGTTCAGAGGAATCATGTTTGATTATGTCCTTTCTTCCTCATCCTCTTCAGTTTCCTTCTAAACATCCCTCTCTTATGTGGATTTTCTCTTCCTCTTGTAAGTTTTCTTTGTAGTAGGAGTTCCTTGAAATTTCTTTCTTGTATAGACTTAACTTCACTAGCTGTTGGTTTTCTATATTTTCTCTTAACCTTAGTATAAGCTGAAGGAATGTTAGCTAAGGGATATTAGTTTTGGTTGCAACAGTGGAAAATGTTCCCGCTTCACTACTACCAAATGTTTTATCTAGCTTAGATAACATTATCCTTGTTTTCCTTTCAATGATTGCTTTCTTAAATACCTTTTGATTTTTTCCAAAGGCCTCACCATAGGTTTCAATTATTTGTTCTTGTTTGTCTAAGGGTTTTGACAACAATTCATCACCATGTAGAGCTACTAAATCACCCTCTACATCATATCCCATATGAGGAAGCCAATATGTCCTAGGTTCCATTGCTTGCACAATGCATGAACCCATGTCTACTAGAAAACAAATGTCATTCCTATACTTTTCTACAATGCTATCTCAAATCTTTTCACATTTATACATCTTAGTTTGGAAATATTTGAAATAACCTATTGATGGGACTTTGTGAGAGTCTCGCCAATGGGGGGCAATTGTCACTAAATACCGGAGTATCGACCAACATTTCCTAAAGAGGGTTACTAGAGAGAGGGCTCTCCTAACCTCCAAGAACCTAGTAGTTGGGTCACGATAGTGTGGGGATAGCTTAGATGGATAGGTGACTATTTGTTTTGGGGGGATAGCTAGTTTTTACTCATCAACCTCTGTAACTTCAATGATAATCGGTTTCCTGCAAGCACCTTATATCTGGAAAATAAAATAGAAAAATATAGGACATGGTTAGTGTAAATATCTAACTATATTCACAATATACATTTCCTTATCATCAACAAAGTTCCAGATGAAAAAAAATAATAGATAATGAACATACATATAACCTTCAATCACATATACATCAGTAGAAAAGTAAAATATTTCATCAAATCATTGTAGAACTGGAA
>MU225138.1:117025-153144 GCA_018584345.1 Thuja plicata
TTTTTATTTGGTTTAGTATTCACAAATAAACACAAACAAAGTTAAACCCTAACCCTTAAATAAATTGTTCACCCAAACACTAAAACTATTACACCCTTACCTAGAACACAATTGAACACTAATGTAAAATAAACACCAATTTATCATGTGTTAAATTTTTATTTGGTTTAGTATTCACAAATAAACACAAATAAAATTAAACCCTAACACTTAAATAAATTGTTCACCCCAACACTAAAACTAAAACTTAATTGATATGTAATTGTAACCCTAACCCTAACCCTAACATAAATATAACTGAACACTAAAATAGATTAAAAGTTATTATTATACCTAATTTAACTCTAAACCCAATCCTATCATAACCATTAATAAATTATGGTTATTTCTTTAATACCAATTTACAATTTAAGATATACAATATCCCTAATTATAACACCAAACCAAATTGAACCATAACAATAAAACTAATCGAATAATAAACTATTTTGAACACCCATTCTAAACATAATTTTACAAGTTATATGGAAATACAACCCTAACCTTAAGAATAACCAAATTGAACCCTAACCATTTCACCAATCAAATATTAAATGAAACTAAATACCATATAAATTGTACCATAAATCTATACTAAATTGAAGTAAACCCAAAACTAAATGGAAACCAAATCCTTAACCAAACTCAAACACAAATCCTTTAAACATTAAACCCTTAAACATTAAATGCAAATCCTTAACCTTGAAACCTAACTAAAACTTAACCCCAACACTCAAACAAATGGAACCTTATTTAAGACTAAACCTAACTAAACACTAATACTAAACCAGATATCTCTTAGGTTAGGTTTAGGTTTCATTTATTTATATTTAAAAAATTTAAATTAGTCTCCCAAATCTTGTACAAAATTTATCCAAAATCTAGCACTTAACCAAATAAAGAAATAATGTTAAAGCACCATATTGAAACTTTACCTTAACCCTTAAAAAATTAAACTCAAATATTAAACCAAATTGAGGCCTAATGGTAAACCTTAACCCTAAGTTATCCTTACTATAACACTCTGCACCAAATTGAACCCTCATCCTAATCTTGATTAAATATGAAACCTAATTAGACTTTACCATGAACCATAAACCAAAATCTATCATAAAATTAACACTAAAGAAAATTCCTACGCCCCATTGAAAATTAAATTAAATCAAACTCTAACACTAACACTAAACCAATATTATTTACAATAGTAAGAAAACTTATCTAACTCTAAACCAATATGAATCCAAATTTTATACCGAAAGGAACCTTACACTTAAAAATTAGTCAATTTAAACCTTAACATACTAAACTAAATTAAACCCTAATCCTAAAAAAAATTCAACACTAATTAAAGACCACTAAATTGAACCCAAACCATAATCCTACCAAGACAAAATCTTAAGATAAATTAAGCCCTAAGTATAACACCTTATGAAATTAAACCTTATCATATAACTAAATTGAATCATGATCATATACATAAATGGAATTGAACCATAATCCCAATCCTAACTAAATATTAAACAAAATTAATCCCTAACACTAGACATAAGCCTCGTATTAAATCAAATTGAATTGTAACCCTAAACTAAACTCATTCATAACTTAAACTCTAAAATCAATTTAATCGTAAACCTAAATCAAAATGAACCTTAATAATAAATAAAATTGAATTATAATCCTAACGCTAAATAAAATTAAGAATAACCCTAATCATATAATTATATATTAAACCAAATTTAAACCTATCCCTCATAATCAACTAAAATCTACCTAAAGCTAATACTAAACCATATTGAACCCTAATCCTAAAAAAAATTTAATCATAACATGAATAATGTATTGAATTACACCCTAACCCTAAATCAAATTGACCTCTAACTCTAACACTCAACCAGAGTAACCCTAAATTCTAATCATATTAAACCTTAATAAAACCAAATTTTATGTTAACTATAAACCTAATTGATATATAAACAAAATTGAATTCTAACCGTAACAGTAAACCAAATTAAATCATATACTAATCCAACCTTCAATGAACATTAACTGTAACAATAATCAAATTATATAAACAAAACATACAACTTGAATGAAATTGAACCATAACCCTATCTCTAAATATAACTTAACCCTACCGCTAAATTGAATTCTACCCTAAAATAAATCAAATTGAACTTCTAACACTAAAATAAAATAAATCCCCACCTTAAACAAAATTGAACTCTAACCGTAAATTAAACTTAACCAAATTTGTAAACCAGATTGAACCCTGATGAAACAAAAATGAGCCTAGACCCTAAACCAAACAAAATCATATCTCTAACACTAAACTAAATTGAACCTTATCCCCTAAACCTAGTTAATCAATTTTATCAACTTAAAATCGAACCCTAACACTTTATCAATATAACCTCTAATTTTAAATCATATTGAATCTTAATGCTATACAAAGTGAACCATAATTCTATATTGTATTGAACCAAAATCCTAATCCTAATTGAATATAAACCAAATTCAACACCACCCGTTACTCTAAGAAAAATGAAACCCTAAATGTAACATTAAAAAAATCTAACCATAACCCTAAACTTGATTTGTAAACCTAACCCTAATTGAAATTGAATGCTAAACCTATTCCTGATTAAATTGCAACCATACTTGAATTATAATATAAAAGTTTAATAAAATATAAACATAATATTAACCTTTAATAAAATATTACCAACATTCAACACCAACCTTAACACTAATTAAAATTTCACCACAAGCCTTATAATAACTCTACTTTAACTAGAACTTAACAAAATCATAAACATTAATGTAATTGTCGTAAACTAAATGGAGCCATACATGTTAATCTAACAAAAAAAAAATTAAAATTTAAAATAAATTTTGCCATTTATTTAAGTTTTTTAAAAATCATTAAATTATAAAAAGAAATAGACAATTGTAACAAACAAGCATAGTCTATTTGTGTACTAAGATGATTTCTTCAAAGATGAAAATTTTACAAAGATAAAATGTCCCTAACCCTTATAGTAAACAAAATTGAACCCTAACCTTAATTAACCCTAACCTGAAACTTAGCCGAACCCTACACCAAATAAAATCCTAACTCTTCTTAAATTCTCTTTAATATTTTAATCCAAACCATATCTCTAAATTTATATCAAATCTTAACAAATTGAACACTAAACAAAATCGATCCCTAACCATACATAAAATTAAACCCTAACCCTAAATCTCAACCAAATGAAACCTTAGGATTAAATCCAAACCAAATAAAACTCTAATCTTACATAAAATGAAACCTTACTCCAAACATATAACCAAATTGAACCCTTATCATAAGCCTAATTTAATATTAAATGAAATTGGATCCTAGCCCTTAGTAAATTAGGTTTATTATTTGACTCCACCTTAATTATAATTCTATATCTTAAATCCTAAATATAACACTAAACAAAATGTAATATTAAACCTAATTAATTTGATCGATTAGACGTGGGGGATTGGTTCATGACCACAATGGAAGATTTTTCTCGGCGGTATCCCTCCCACTGGGTACTTAGAGAAACCACTATGCTGAGGTATTTCCCGTATATATTGGTATAAAAATGGTCAAGGGTAAAGTTATGATAAATATATGGTCTAAAAGTGATTCTTTAAGCATTGTAAATTATTTTAAATGTGTTTCCCCATCAAGTTGGATGATTAAGAATATCATTGAGGATTGCAAATAAATGTTAGATTGTTTTGAGGCTTATAGAATTTCCCTTGTCTATCATGAGGGGAACCAAGTGGTAGGAAGGATGGAAAATTGGGGAGTTAATTGCCCACATATGGTGAATTTGGAAATAAATGATCATATCCCAATTATATACATATGTTACCATGACATGATGTTGGGAAGCAAATTTTTTCTCCTTGTATTTGAAATGATATCTTCCTACATGCAAATGAGTTTTCATATGGGAAACTCATTTATTCATTTGTGGAGTATTTTGCAAGTCTTTATTGGGGGTTTTTGCCTCTTGAATACTAGGATTTAGGATTCTCACTATGGTATTGTTACCTAGTTTTTACCTATAGCTCAAAATAGGCAGAGTTGATTGCATTTGGAAAGCTAAGCAACAAATAATCTAGAACCTATCTTTAGGAGATGGACACATATATGATCTATATCAATGGAAAAGAGGAAATACAGAAACCGGAAGAGAGAGAGACAATTTTTTTTCTAATAAGTTTTCTCTATGTGCAGGTATAGGTTCATTCATTGAAGATGGAAGGACAAAGACGTTGAACTATTGAAGGGACTTGACAAAATGTCATGAAAAGTTTCAGTTCAGGAGGACATTAGCTTGGAATAGTTGAAGACAAGTTGTGACCTGTCAAAGGGACATTACATTTTGTAGTGAAACATAATTTGGTGTGAGAGCAGAGAGTCATGGTTTTATGGTCATGGTACAACTCAAATTTTTTTTTGTTCTTCCAAAAGATCAAAGAAAAGAGAGTCATGGTTTCAAGTTACAGTCACAGTAGTATGTCAAAAATCCATAAAGGGGATTTATCCCACATTGGGCCGATGGAGTTGTTTTCAGTTGTTTTTATGTACGAGCTATCATTTAGTAAGGAAATAACAAGAAGTAATTTTTGTTCACTCATGCACATGGAGACATTCATACTATGATGTGGAGGCGACAATAAAGAATATTTTTGGGCCGTAAGGACTTGGCATGGCACCTGGATGATGACGTGATATATGACGGTCAAATGGAGATTGGCAGTTATCGCGAGGTCACGAGTCAAGTCAGTGATTATTAAAAAATGCCGAGACCTCGAAAGTAGCTGTTGTCGCTGAATCGTGAGGTCATGAGCCATTAGAAGAAAATGTTTGTGAGCACATGATAACCATCATTCACAAGGTCGCAAGGCGTATAAGCAGTCAAGAGAACAAGGTGGGGTCTTGTGAGGGTAGTTAGTTGCCAGGTCATGAGCTCAATTAGCGGTTAAAATATAACAATGGAGAGCAAGCAATCACTATAGTTGCGAGGTCACATGGTCATGAGTTGTTAACTGCTCGAGTTAGAGAGCAAGTGACTAGGGACCACATGTAGCGTAGTTGTGAGCTCGCATAGTGTAAAGGAAGTTAAGTAATCAAGTAGAGATATCAAAAGTAGCGGTTATCATTTGGTCGTGACAGTTAAAGGTTGTTAAAGATAACAGTGGAGAGGTAGTGATGACTGTAGTCGCGAGGTTGCAAGGTCATCAGTGGTTAACTTATTGAGATAGAGAGTGAACAACTGGGCGCCATATATCATGTTGTCATGGGCTTGCGGGATAGAAAGGAATCTTGATCTTGAGTTAGAGAGCTAGTGACAAGTTGCCACATGGAGATGCAAACTCAGATCTAGTAGAAGTGCACTAATCAATAACAATTGAAGTTTGAAGAATTATACATGGCATAGGTACATTATTCTTTTTTTTGGAAAACTTAGGTTCTCTCCCAAGGATCACTATAATAAAAATGAGAACATTAAAATATGTATCCCAATGGTATTTATTAGGTGAGCATCTATTAATATGGATAAAAGTTCATGTTTTTCTTCTAAATTTTTTAGATCAACGGAAGTTCATCATTCTCATTAGTATGTATCATTATGGGTTTTGTGGACACACTTCAAGTCGAAGAATAGTACTCAAAATGTTTTAAAAGCATAATATTGGTGTTTCACATTGTTCAATGATGTGGTTAACTTTTCAAAATTTGTGATCCTTTCCAAATATTATAAGAAAAGATAAATTCTATAGATGCTCCCCCCTCATATACATATTAGTTGAGTGGTCAGTTCAACAATGGCATATTGATTTTGATGAGGAAAGTATTGAGATATTAAGAAAGAATTAAAAATGGATTTCTAAGGCGTCCAACTACTTCTATGATTTGTGGAGGTGATGTTCACTATAATGCTACATCTAAAGTGTTGACTTTATTCTAAAATATATAATTAAAAGATTTCATGTCCCTACAAATATATTTAATTTCTTTGTAATTTTCTCCACTCTAGAAAGTGTGAGGAAGAATAAGAAGGTTCACCTATTATCAAAATGATTATAGATCTCTTAAATAAAATCATAGAATTTTGTAACTAATATAAATATATATTCCCATCTTGATGTAGGAGTATTTGAAAAACATCGATTTTATCTACCTATTTACCAATTTTAATTTTTGCGGCCAAGATTTTGTCATGTGGTTAGGGTAGTTAGGATGTTTTGAGAATACTTAATAGAAATAAAGGATAAAATTTGAGAGTTTATTTGCAAATTACAAGCAATGAGGAGAAGATAACTTTGTGGTGAAGGCACAACCAATGTAGAAGAACAAAACATTCCATGGGGAAATGGGTAGAATGTGGGAAACTCCGGTTTAAAGAGAGCCATTAAAATATTGATGTTAACATGTAAGGACAAAGAAACAGGCATTGACGAATATTGTGGAGGAGACAAAGACTAATGAGAAAGATCAACATAAGAAAAGGAGAGTGTTGGTTAAAGGTTGATTTGATGTTTACAGAATGATCATTTGGCTCGTTAATGAAATGAGATATGATATATGTAAATGTTTGTATGTCATCATTTTATTGTTTCTATGTAAGCCTATTGGTACTAGAACACTTAAATTCCTATCATTTCCATAAGTTGGTATTTTATATTTAATTTCCTTGCATCGTGAAGATAGGGATGTGTTGAGTTTGTTTATGTTTATGGATTTGGTTGCAATCAAGTGGTATTAAATCTAGTGGTCTTGAGTTTGTAAGAAGATTAGTTAGAGGGAGGTTGTTTGCACTAGAAGCTATAAATAGAAGATAGAAGAATATTGTAGAAAGAACTAGTGATAAGAATGGGCATTAGTGTGAGAAGACTCATAAGAATTCCATCTTTGGATAAGCAGTAGGAGGAAATGGAAAAAAAAATCCATGAGGAATTGTATATAATTAAAATAAGAATGGATCCATTGAAAAATAATTATTTTCCTCACCAAGTTGTTATTGCAGACAATAGAAAAGAGGAATTATATAGTTCATATGTAGTAGAAACATATCTCTTAGAAGGAATGGAAGAAAAGGATTTAGATAAGGAGTTAAGTGATAGCAACAAGGCAATGGACAAAACTGAGAAGGGGTGGAGTTAATCAATTCCATCTCAAATCTTGAAAGCTTATAAATCTCTTAACCTTAAATATAATATCTAAATGATGAACATTAAAAAAATGATCACAACACATCAACCATCACATAAAACCAATATTTTTGTATGTGGAAACTTGGTTAAGGGAAAAACCACGGTGGAGATCAAACCCACAAGATGATGTACTCTGTTAAAAACAGTTTACCTAGTTTAAGGTATTACAAGGGTAATGCACATCCATTCAAGAGCACATCTTAGAGCTCACTACTAAAATAATAAGGGCTACAACCCAAATAAATGCTCATTGTCATACAACAATCTCAAGATTACAATCTATAGTGGACAATAATCCACAATTCATGAACTGACTGTTAGCATCTTCATTATGCCTATATAATTCCAATGAAGTAAATAATACATCAGATCTCTGCCTCAGTTACAGATTCCACTCATACCTATTTTCATAGTCTCTCATATACCCATACACACACTGTCTTACTTCCTTACAATTACAAATTGACACATCTCTTTATACAATTCAACTTAACAACGTGAAAAAAAACCTTATCACAAATATTTATTCAAATGCAATGAAATATTCAATGTGATCCAAAGCATGTCAGCTAACATATAACAAGGATTAAAATCTTCATTCTTGAACATGCTAAAACTCAAAAAATCATGCCTCGATGTTCACCACATTTTTCACCATCTGTTGGAATTATAAGGTACTGGGAGGGGGCTAAATCAGTTCAAACAGGTAATAAAAAATTCAACCACTGATCTAAATAACTATTGAATTACTTTCCAAATCACAAAGTATATACCTAATGGAAACACATAAAAGAAAGTAATATCAAGGATTCAAAAAATCATCACACATGAAATAGATATTTTCTCATAGAAATCCTTTTTTAGAGGGAGAAAACCACAATGGGGATGACACCATAAGCCCACTACTACAGTAAATGAGTTTTCCTTGTTAGGAGCTACAAATACCATTTTTGAGGGTTCATCCTATTAGGAGTGAGTAGTGCACTATTAGGAGTACAATTAGATCATTTATGATCTACCTTGCTAGAGGATTTCAAACCTCAATAAATAAGTTACCTTGTTAAATGATTTATAAATAGAACCTATTAAAGTTCACTTGGTTAAGGGATTTTGCTTGCTACAACTATTAGGAAACAACAAGATGAGTGATATGGATGTATCAATGATTGCTTGTCAGATCCAATGTACTCTTTGTAGTATGTAACTACTCTTTTCTCTTTGTCTATTAGCTTTCTGGTCAAAACCTCATATTGAAATCACAAAGCCCTAGTCACATCATCCACAAAAACAAAAAATACAACAACATTTCAATATGAGCAGTTCCCAATATATGCACAACTTGCACGAACATTAAACTCTCCAAATATGACCTTTAAATACTTTCCTATGAAATCACCACGTGCCAAAGTTATAATATCGATGAATAAAATGATTTATCATGACCATGTTAGATCGAGATAAGATTAGCAAGTTATATCTCCAAATTAGTGAAACACATTTTGACCTCCCCAATGTAACACCTTGAATCCATCTTAAATGATTGCATCGATCACATAAATGTCAAAAAAATAAATTCACTTCCTCTATTCCACATCATCATATCATTAGATATCATCACACATACTGTATCGCTCACCGATGTGTGATTTACCAATTGTTTCTTAATAAATATTGAGCTCTACTTGTCTTAATGTCTAAAACAAAAAAAAATCTTTCACCGATCAACCAATTGAGTTGTGGTTGGAACCACACTACAATCTAAAGATGTTGATGTTGTTTTTTTGACCACTCTTCATAATTATACTTCTTCTATGATCACCTCCAAATTAATGTTCCTATTGTCAATTGATCTTATGGACTTAGCCAATTTTCTACATTACCTTCTTACCGATTGTGTCTTTACTTTACCTATTGTATTTCATGAATGTAAAAACTTAGTTGCCATCAATGAAAACCAAATAAGTTACTCCTTATGACTGCACCTCATAATCCATCAGAATACCAACAATCTCCCCCTTTGGAATTGATGGAAAACACATGCTAACTACTTAAAATTGTGAAATTACAATCTCAGTACTAGAAGATCAAAGAAAAAGAATATATACCAACTTATGAATCCCTATCGTTATATACCATAGACTAATGCTCCTAATACTCTATATACATCCACTTAAAAAACATTACTTACATCCCATCAAAGATCACCTTGAATTTTATCTTTGTTGAATCTAAGGATGTTTTCCATGCTTTTTGTAAGTATCTCATAGCAATGATATTCTCAATTAGACTAGAAGAAAAATATTCAATGCTATTTAGAGTGCTGACATCTGGTAAGGGAAGTATGTCTTCTGTCTTCTTCACATTCCGTTGATGACCTCTACTATAGGGGATAAGAGGGATTGAAGTTCCAATAGGGTAAGTGTTATATTCTCTTGCTCATTTTGAATCTTCTTAACCTTGTGTAATATTTTCTTGACCTGAATAGTGTAAGTAGTGAATGAGATTTTTTAAGGATCAAGGTGGCCACTTAGGTTCTCCAGCTATTTATGATATTCTACTCTACTTAATTCCAAATATTGAAGAAAATTAGAATACCTTGATAGTTCGGTAAACAAATGACCTACCTCACTCAATGAAGACTTAATTGCCTTTAACAAATATGTCAACTTGTTTCAATCAAAATTTATATTATCCATCAGCTTACCTATCATCTTCTTCTGTATGTTCTCCCCTTCAAGTTTTACAACTGCTATTTAAAATCTAGGCCTTGATCTATAATTGCCCTTATAAGAGTATCCATCTGATCAATAGGAGAATTGTCTTCATCATATTCTGCCTCAGGTACTAACTCAGCTAGAATATCTCAAGCTTGCCTTAGGACTGTTGTCTTCTTTTTCTCCGACCTCAACTTGTCTCTTACAACCTTTTTATTCTATTGTTCTAATAATTTAATCAATTTCTTAGGTTTCAATTTTGATATATCGACCGTTGTGGTCAATGTTTCTTCTTCTTCAACTTCCTCTTCTTCCTCTTCTACAACAAGCACTAATTTTAGTCTCTTTTTTATACTCAACTCTCCAAGACTTAATTTCCTTTTTTGTCTCAAGTTCTTCTTCAGTCTTTTTCTGAGTATCCTCATACTGACTATCTATCGCTTTCCCCTCTTCCTTCTCATAAATCAATTCCTATAAATTCTTCATAGGAGATGGCAAGGGTGGATCATCTTTACCTATAATGTCTACAATTTCAATCTCATCTCCACCTATTTGTGATAGAATAACATTTTATACTTTAGTGTTATGCAGCATGTTAGGGACATCAAGAACAATATTCCCAATTAACTAATCTACAAAAAATGTGTCATCTCCCTGTACAGGTTCATTGGATTTTGCATGAACTTTCTCTTCTTGAGCTGCTACCTCCTTTATCTTCAATAAATTTTCCAAGTCACAATAGTCTCTATATGGAAATTTTTGTTTCATTAATTAGAATTCTAGCTTCTCTACTCTTTATTTTGAATTTATGCTTATTAGCATCAATCATTATCTTAGCATCTTCGTTACATAGTTCAAGTTTCACTTGGATTAGTTCTCATTCCATAATCTCTATTTCCAACTATAATATAACACTCCATCTAGCATCAATCAAACGATATAGTTCATCTGGAGTGCAAGAATGGATCTCTAAAGGTTCTCTACAAAATTTGTGAAGATGATACAAAATTGTATCCTCTAACTTATTCATGTCTTCATCATGACTGAAAGTGTATCATCTGCCAACTGTAGCTAGTCTACCATTATCCACAATACATTCTACAATATCATCAATAGAGTGGGCCTTCTTTGTCTCACCACTCTTTTATAGTTCAGAGGAATCATGTTTGATTATGTCCTTTCTTCCTCATCCTCTTCAGTTTCCTTCTAAACATCCCTCTCTTATGTGGATTTTCTCTTCCTCTTGTAAGTTTTCTTTGTAGTAGGAGTTCCTTGAAATTTCTTTCTTGTATAGACTTAACTTCACTAGCTGTTGGTTTTCTATATTTTCTCTTAACCTTAGTATAAGCTGAAGGAATGTTAGCTAAGGGATATTAGTTTTGGTTGCAACAGTGGAAAATGTTCCCGCTTCACTACTACCAAATGTTTTATCTAGCTTAGATAACATTATCCTTGTTTTCCTTTCAATGATTGCTTTCTTAAATACCTTTTGATTTTTTCCAAAGGCCTCACCATAGGTTTCAATTATTTGTTCTTGTTTGTCTAAGGGTTTTGACAACAATTCATCACCATGTAGAGCTACTAAATCACCCTCTACATCATATCCCATATGAGGAAGCCAATATGTCCTAGGTTCCATTGCTTGCACAATGCATGAACCCATGTCTACTAGAAAACAAATGTCATTCCTATACTTTTCTACAATGCTATCTCAAATCTTTTCACATTTATACATCTTAGTTTGGAAATATTTGAAATAACCTATTGATGGGACTTTGTGAGAGTCTCGCCAATGGGGGGCAATTGTCACTAAATACCGGAGTATCGACCAACATTTCCTAAAGAGGGTTACTAGAGAGAGGGCTCTCCTAACCTCCAAGAACCTAGTAGTTGGGTCACGATAGTGTGGGGATAGCTTAGATGGATAGGTGACTATTTGTTTTGGGGGGATAGCTAGTTTTTACTCATCAACCTCTGTAACTTCAATGATAATCGGTTTCCTGCAAGCACCTTATATCTGGAAAATAAAATAGAAAAATATAGGACATGGTTAGTGTAAATATCTAACTATATTCACAATATACATTTCCTTATCATCAACAAAGTTCCAGATGAAAAAAAATAATAGATAATGAACATACATATAACCTTCAATCACATATACATCAGTAGAAAAGTAAAATATTTCATCAAATCATTGTAGAACTGGAATAAAGGACATAAGGAAGCATACAACATGAAAACATTTCACTAGCTCCAGGATTAGAAACAATGCAGAGTGTAGTGTTGAATGGTGTTTCTCATTCTTTGATTAACTTCAAATCCAACAACACTGGTAGTTACATGAGTGGCCCCAAGGGAGCATTAATCTACTCTAAACTCTAAAAAAAAGATAGCAAAAACTATGAAACTTCTATTACTTATGGAAAGCTAAATCATAAATTTACAGACCCTTGGAATGGCATCAAACTTGGTATTTATAGAAAAATTTAACTACCTAAGGGACTAATCCTATGCTATATGTTTACATTATATTACTATATTTACAGCTAGTACTACATGTGCTATCAGAATTACCATGATATAATACAATCATTTGAGAAGAAAAGAGAGGAAAGAAGGAAAGAGGCTTTGAAAAAGTCACCATCAAAAAATTGTCCTTGTACTTAAAGATGTGATGGAGCTTCCCTGAGAGACTTGGGCCATACGCCCTCATTTAATGCTTTATGAGTCACGGTGATCGAGTAGGGATTCACACGCAAGATTTTAAATGCTAGAATGACGTCTTGGGACCTGGGAAACATCTACAGTGAGCCTTTAGAATAATAGCAACCCTTCACATTGGTAAGGATGGCCCAAGATCTGAAAATAAGTCGTAGATAGTGATTAGTTGGCTTGGAAAAGTTGTCGATGCTTATTACCATAAAGAACACAGAAATGGGAACCCAAATTTTTGGAATGCGGGAGCTTACACTCAAAGAATAAAGAATGAATCTATAATTTACCTCTGGTGGAGGATTCCTTGGAGTCTGGCAAATGTTACTGGCCTTTGAACTTTTTGTATGCCTCTAGTATCTAGAGTATGACATCTTCCACATTCTTCAGGCAGTCTTGATGATCAACAAAACTTTCAAAGTGATTTTTAGCATCCTCAACCCTTTCCTTTAACTCTGCAACCACCTTGGTTGCATCATGGGACTTGAGCACCATTTGGGAGAGCTCTGCCAATGCTATGCTACTGAAATCTCCTTCAGACCAGAATTTAACCTCGACCACTTCATCAAACTTACCAAGTATGGAATCAATGAGAGTATAAGTCACGGGGCTGAGAGGATAAACCAATGTAATTTACTTGATGAGAGTAGTATACCAATCCAATGGGGTTCAGACTGCCTACACTTGTTCCTCTAGTATCCTTACTAGTTGCTTGTCAATTTTGACTTTGAATGCAAGTCTGGAGTACTGAGTACTAAGGAAACTTTACGAATCATCTCCTAGCATGCTTGTAGTTGGCACATTATCCTCCCCAAGATTCAGAATCTGTAATGAGGCATCCCACCATTCTTCATATTTATCAATCTCTTCCTACCACTAAGGAATGGTGGCCTCCATTTTCTTCACTGTATCATGTGCCTGGAAGAAGTCTGGGAGAGACTTGAACAAAAAACTTCTTAAGGCCCCAATATGTTGGGCCATCCATTCATCCACCACCAGTGTCTTCTTTTTCATGGACCTCAGTGCATCAACATATCCTTGAGGGAGCGGTGTCCTAGAGACTAAAGGTATGGGTGTTTCAGAAGGGAGGGGGCGCACTAACTCTGTCAAGAGTCTCAAAAGATTGGCATTGGTAACCTTCAACTCCTTGAACTTTTGAGATTGCTTTTCATATCACCCATGAATATCCTGGCTTGCTTCATTCAAGGGGTCCAATTCCCCTTGCTGCATTGTCTTTCCCAGAGGTACCTCCATGATTACATACTCTTCAGTGGAAAACCTTGAGTCTTCTCTTCCTACTCAAGGGGAAGAAATTATTGCCACTACATTACCATCTGGGGCCCTTCAGGTGCTCTGAAGGGTACGAGCCTTCTTAGGCCTCTTGGGAAATTTTCCTTTGACCAACATTTCTTCTAGTGATAGTGGGGCCATGATGGTCATTGGAGCTTGAATTTTCTAGGACTCCACTAACCACTGCGGCAGGGCAACTAGCCCGCTTATTAACATCCCCAAACTTGAAGTATCCCTGGGGTTCAACTTAGGTTCTCCCCTAGAGGAATTTTACTTTGTATTGATGGGATATTCACCTTAATTTATTTTATCTATGTCCATACCACCTGTCAGGATATCCTCTATAGGTGGGCTGGGTGGTGGAGGTGGCTGAGGAAAATCATTTAGATCTACTTTTTGGAATATGGCCACCACTTTGTCAGTCATTGCGTCAGGTGGTGTCAACAAACTCTGATCACTGATTGGGCTCAAGAGCATTGCATTAGAGGTTAGAGTTGTTCCTCGACATCCACTTTCCTTATCAACCAGAAATTGTTCCATAGATGGGTTACTTCCCTGTTCTTGTTGTATCCCTCTTTCTAATTTGACCTCTTCTGGCCAGGACACATCTCCTCCTTGGACCTCTAACTCTTTGGGCCCTGTTGATTCCAGTATCAGAACCTTAGTTTCTTGATTCGTTATTCCTTCCATTGTGCTACCAACCATATCATGCAAATCTCTAAGTTCACCCATTGGGAAGAAATCATTAACGTTGATCTGTGCTATTTCTAGGGGACTCTCTAGGTGATCCTCTTTTTTAGAGGAGGAGGAATAAATTACCTCAACATTAGGTACATTCCTGGGCTTAGGATCTAGATTTCTATTTTGTGGAGGCTTCTCTGCCTTCTTCTTCTTTCTTCTTTTGAGTGGCACCCCAAGATTTGTGACTATCGCAGTTCCTCCGATCTTTGCTTTACATGCTACACTTAGTAACATGGCCAAAGAGGAAGAATCTCCTAGTGGGGATAGGAGCCTATTAGGGTATCTCTGAGACCAAAGTGTTCATATTTCTCACCCAACTGCTCCATCAGGGGGGCCAAAATGGGGTTTGGGAACTAAGGTGGGGTGGTGAATTTATTCTTTCCTTGAGCTTTGGATTGCTCTCTGAGCCAAGAGCCTGAGGCTTCCAAAATTTGGTTTTCCAACTGGACACTCTTTGGGGAAACCCTCACAAAATACGAGTGGTTGTATTAAATTATTATTCTCGACATAGCCTCGATACTCAAAATCTCTGACGTATCCCAATCTACTATAGGGAGGTATATCTTGTCAATGTCTACATCTTTATACGCGGGGTCCTCTTGTGGCCTGGTGTCTAAAAAATTTTGTGGGAATGTCTAGAGTTTGAGATGTTCCATCATTCCTTTCGACATTCTAGTGTATTTCTAATTTTAGACGTCATAGTCATCTTTGTAGTTGACCCAAAAATATTAAAAGTGTCAAACACATGGGTTGACTCCCCTGGGTATCAAGATTTCAAGTCACCCAAGTGAATCATAATCATTGTGAATGAAAGAATATTTGGCTTATTTTAGGCCACTTAGCTCATTTTATGCTTCCCGAGCCGTTGCAAGGGAGCAGGAGTATTCTCAAAAAATGAATAAGAATGTTGGAGTGGTGACATTCTTGAGAGAAGTCAAGGCATGCATCTCCAAAATTTGCCTATAAAGTTCCAATAAAATGATCCTTTCCTCACAATTCTTGGGTAACAGGAAGGGATGCTTGGAAAATGTAGACACCCAAATATAGGTGTGCTAGGAAAACTGGATGAAGTAACGTCCCCATGCACCTACCATGCTCATGGCCTGCGGGGATAGTCTGAATCCGTGATCAGTGCTAATCGCCTTTATACCATCAAAGATGAAGGTGTCATTGAATCTACAAAAATGGGGTAAAATCTAGTCCCACAACTCTAGTCCCACTGAATCTTGGGGAATTCATCCCATGGGTGGCCTGGCTAGCTCCCTCCCCAAGGACACCAATTGATGTTAAACCCTAGATCCCTAGGTTTTGTCAAGCAAGTGGCAAGGGGATGTAGGAGGTGACATAAAATTTCCTCTCTACCTCAAACTTCCTCATATGGATGTCTACATGCTTGGAAATGATGTCGGCCCAGTCAAAGCATGCCTTGTTGGTGGTCATACCATATAAAAAGTAGTACATCCATGGAGAGAATTCTTGGGCATGGGGTTCCCTAAAAATCCTACATAGAAAGATGATTCCCACCTAAATGGGCTCCTTAAAGTAAGAGCAAGGGATATCTGTCAGCATTTTATTTTATTCCCGATGAAGACTTTGTCATTCGGTGTTCAGATGGCACCAGGCTAGATCAACTGCTTCCTCGAACTACTCGAGGGAAGTGGCCTTAGTGAGAGTAGTAGAACCTATGAAATGTGGGATGTACAACCCTGTGGTGGTTGGATCATGTTCTAATGTGATGGTGGGCACTAGGTATCCAAGAGGGTTGGGAGAATCCAAAACAATAGCCAAACTGCATGGATTGTAACATTTGGCTAGGAGAAAAATTATCTCTGGCACTTGCACTAAGCATAGAAAACCAGCCGCTTGAATCATACTGGATGCCACTAAGTTAACTTTGATGGAGTCATTGCACCATCGTAGTTGAGAAATTTCTTGAATGAGGCCCTACAATTTAGCCTAGGTACCGACATCTATTTTGGTGATCTCTTTAAGCATAGACTCAATTCGAGACCCCAGGATCATCCTACCTTTATTATATTTATGGGTTAGCGGGAGCTTTTCCAATGTCTACTCCATCTTGTTCTTCTTGTTGGTACCTACAATGGTACTTGGGAGTTTAGGGCTCCCAAGAGGTGAAGATTCTGAAGCCATTTCTTTCATTGTTTAACCTATTCTTGCAAACCTGATAACTGTTAGTGTATAAACATTAAGATATTCCATACTTTGAAGGTTTCGAGAGTGATCTTACTTCTCTCCTAAAATAGAAAATGTTAAGGCATCTTAAAGAGGATCATATGTCTGGGAATTATATAGAATTTTGATGCATGAAACATTTCTTGCATACCAAAGATCCAAAATGATGACCCAAAGGAGGTGGAGGAGTAGGAAAAATATAGACCTATTGACACACTTGGTATTAACTTGAAAAGACAACAATCATTAGTGACAAGACAGGTGGCTCTACTACCATACTCTAACACGCGTATGCCCACTTGGCTAAGTAATGACATTTAATAGATAGTTGTTCTAGCACAAGTTGCATGAATGCCACTTGGGAGAAATTTTAAATTATCATTTGTGGGAACTTATTCCACCATTAAGACAGAAAGGACGAAGGAGAGAGAAAAATTAGCAGCCTGCTTGTAAGCTAGCCTCTATGTCCAAGGTTGCACCAACTAGGATGGTGAACCTGTTTATTGGCTAGACATGGTTCTCAGACCTCGTAAATAATTAGGAGAAAAAAGGGGGTTCTTAGGAGCTATCTCCATAGGAACCAAACTAGGTAAGGGTCTCAGAGACACAATGTCTCTTTAGTATATAAAAATAGATCTATACAGATTCAAAAATTTCATAAAACAACTCGCATAAACTACCCACGACGCGCACAACACTGAAACACTCATAGGGCCAAACTCTGACTTACATGATGCGACCAAGTATTTGTAGAGAGCCTCTATGCTCTAAAGACCCAAATTTAGAAAGTTGAGAGAAGGGAATAAGCCAGTATCTAGAGAAAATTTACAACCCAGAAGGTGGGCATCTTACCTTTGTATCGGATGACCATGAAAAGAAAAGAGATGCACCAGGTTCAAGGACGGTGTCATGGTAAATGGAAAATGCAACATGAACAACGAAGGAAAATAAGCACCCAGAAAACATGAGGAACGCACCAAAAATAAAACCAACAACAAGGATGAACACAGACAAACAAAAGTGAAAAACTAGGCACCCAACAAAAATGTAAAAGTGACAAGGTAAAAGGAACGTAAAAGTGACAAGGTAAAAGGAATTAAAAAATGCCTAGAAGAGTGCATTAGATACCAAAAGTTATTCTGAGAAACACACTAGCAATTAGAGTCTGGACTCTAGAACACCTAAAGATCATTCAGCTTAGAGAGAAGAGGAATGGTCACAAAGTCTCAAAGATCTAAAACCACCAACCTAGGAATGACACTCTGGGAACCCTGTCCCAGAGAAAATTTAGGACACAAAAGAAAGACAAAGACCAAACAAGGGTAAAGGCCTGAAGAAAAAAAACCAAGACAAAAGAGAAAGGAAAAGGAAACAGAGGGAAAAAAAGGGTCGACCTGATATTTTTCACACAAAAATGTAGGGACGGGTAATCAGAGCATAAAATATTGTGACTTGCTGGGACAAATTCCTTGTGCATTTGAGAACTCCTAGAACTCTGGTTAAAACAATGAGGATCTTACCATCATTAGAGACATGACATCATGACATGACTTCGAAGACCTCAGAAACTTTCTGTAATCCAGATGTTGACATTTTCCAAAGTTATGTATATTAGGCCTTTAAATAAGGGGGTGGAATTAGAACATGGCCAGAGAAAGATAGAGAAATTGCACTAGTGTAGCAAAGTTGGTGCCTAATAAGTGCCTTTCCATCCTCTGAGATCTAAATCTTCTATTTTCTCAGGTCTTCTTTTTTTTGTAGATAGGGGAGGTGGTACCACTTTCACTAGGGTCCTCAAGCTTAGCTTGTTACCACGATGGTACTTATTTCACCTTGTCATTCATTTTATTATAGAGTGGGAGGAGAGATCCAGGCTAGAAGACGCTTTCAAAAAAAATAAAATTTCTTAGGTATCTCTCGTAGAAAGTGTGACTGATCTATCCCCTTCTAGAACCTTGTCCTTTATATTTAAGTTATTTCCCTTTTCAAAATATCATCCAACCTTTGTTCTTTTGAGGAGGAACCATAAATACCTAGTTCCAGGGAAGAGTATCTGGATATACCAAATGAGGATATGACCTACCTTTGTTCAATGCCTAGTTCTGGACCACCAAAATGTGTGAGGAGAATCTCCCATTTTGTGTATTTGTTATGCAAAGCATACCAGCCTTAGAGAAGATGGAAAAAATATCAAGACCCGAAAGAGAAAGGAAACCAAAATGAAAAGGAAAAACAAAATGAAACAAAAAGACAACAAGTGAAAGGCCCCAGAAACTATTTACAAAGGAGGGCACACTAGAGCGGCACACCCAAAGGCTAATTAAAAATGATACATACATATGATACGTCTCCCTCTTGAGGGAGTTTATTATTTTGCCTTACTCAAAGTAATTTTTGAGGAACTGTCCGTTGACGGGAAGTAGAACAACTTCTCCAGTTAAAGCGTTGAGACAATATGTGTTGGCTCTATAGATTTTAGATATTTGATATGGTCCAAGTCAGAGCCTTTGGAACTTACTATTCTTGTCTTTCTTCTCCTGGGCCTTATCCCACAAGAGAACCAAGTCCAAAATCTTAAAATCCTAGTACTGGGATCTTTTGTCAAACCATCATTTTATCATAGCTTGGTGCTATAAAAAAATATCCAATGCACTATCCCTCTTCTCCTCCAACCGTACTAGGTTTAGGAGGCACACTTTGACAATGTTATCCTAGTCGTTAAACTCCTACATGAATTGTAGGACTGTAATTTGTAGGTTTACTGGGAATACTGGGTTTAAGGCATATACTAGTTGAAACGGGGAAGTTCCCAAAGTAGCCTTAATTCGGATGCAGTCTTTCCACAAGGAAAACATTAGTTTCTAGTGCCAATCTTATCGGTTCTTCCTGAGTAGGTGTTTGAGCACCTTTAAAAGGTTCTTGCTATTGGATTCTACTACCCCATTTCCTCGCGGATAGTAATTACTAGAAAACTTGAGGGTAACTTTCCTAACATAGGCCCATTCCAACAATTGAGCAAAGAAAAATGTTGGGCCATTATTCCACACTAAGGAAAAAGGTATTCCAATGTTCTCTTCAATGAAGTGGATTACCACATCTATTTTTTTTTCATGCATGGTATAGATTTATTCCATCGGGTGTAATAATCTATGGTAGTTAAGATGTATCGGTGGTTTACAGACGAGTTGGGGTTTATTTCCCTGATAAAGTCAAACGCCCATTGGGTGAAAGGTCTTTCCTCAAAAATGGGCTAGAGAGGCATTGTCAGATTATTCTCTTGTGAAGAATTAGATTGGAAAGTGTGGCACTTCCTCACATGCTCATAAACATTCTTAAAAATGTGGGGCCAATAGTACCTGACCTAAAGGATCTGATGGGCGATAGCATCTGCTGACCGTGTTCGGTTCTGATACGACCATGAAATTCTTCTATATTTTTCATGGCTTATTCCCGGTCAAGACACTAGAGGTAGACACCTTCATGATTCCTTTGAAAAAAAGTCCCATTCTTAATCATGAAATGTGTGATCTTTAGCTAGAGAGCATGGTGTTTACTAGGAATAATCCCTTTGGGGCACTGGTTATTCAGTAGAAGGTACACCAAGTCTGCATACCAGGGGTCTTGAGTAATGGATTTCATGGTATAAGTGTGGAATTCAATATGTGGGCTAGCCTCAGCCATATCCTTATAGAGTCGTTGTCCCTGAACAATTTTCATAGGGTGCATTTTGAGATTGTACTCTTGGAGGATGGCCATCCATTTTCCCTGATGCTCACCTAACTCACTCTGAAGTAATAAAGACTTAACAGTCTATTCGGGGAGGATGGTGTGCACATTTCTATGGGGGATATATTGTTGAAACTTCTTGACTACCTAAACCAGGGAAGTCACTTGTTTTTCAAGAGGTGAATATCACACCTCTACATTTTGAAAGGGGGAGCTCATAAAATTGATGGGTCATTCTTCCCTTTCCACCTTTTAAGTCAGCACGGCTATAGCAGAGTGGGTGGAGGAGAAAGAATATATTTGAAATGGGAGGGAATTTTTTAGGCTAGCAAGGACTCAGGCCTCCATGATGGCTTTCTTGATTTGGAGAAAAACCTATTTTTCCTTCGGCTGCACTCAATTTTGGTATCCTTTTTCATCATATCATTTAGAGGCTTTAAAACCTCAGTGAAGCCAGTGATGAAATTCCAGACAAATTTGATCATCCCAAAGAAAGATTGCATTTCCTTCTTACTACCCAACATTTGAAACTTTAGCAGTGCCTCAACCCTCTCAGGGTTGATGGATATACCCTTTTTTGAAATAATGAGTCCTAACAATTTTCCTTCGGTTACCTTGAATATGCATTTATTTGGGTTAAGGGATACACTAAACTTGTGACACTACTCTCAAATCTTAGCAAGGTGGGTTGTATGAACATGCCTTTCTCAGGAGAAAATAGTCAAATCATGCATGTAGATGATTATGCATTTATTGACCAACCCTTCAAAGACAATATCCATGGCCTTCTGGAACGTAGCCCCTATGTTAATCAAATGGAAGGGAATTCTTCTATAGGAAAATATTACCCACTTGGTGGTGAATTTTATTTTAGCTCTATCTTTAAATTTGACCATGACCTGATTAGACCCAGAATGTCCATCCAAAAAGGACATCATATGGGAACCATTACCGAGTTGTAATACCTCATCTAAAAAGGGGAGAGGATGATTATCTTACTTTGAGGAACTATTCAAATTTTGGAAGTCCACACATAGTCAAATTTCCCCATTATTTTTCTAGACTAGGACTAAATTTGCCACCCAAGTGGTACGTCGAATCAGAAAAATTATCGAGGTGGCCAACAAATTCTAAACTTCCTGGTAAATGAGGTGTTCGATTAGGGGATTAACTACTCTTTGTTTCTACCAAAAAGGTTTGGTATCTGGTTTCAGCAGTATGGTGTTTCATGATAGAAGTATTGTAAGTCTTAAGATCTTTATACCCCTATGAAAGTACATCAATATATTCTCAGAGGACCAGGAGAATCTTCTCTTTCTCATTTAGGGAGAAAGAGGTACAAATATGGATGAACTTCTCCTCAATGCCTATCCCAATGTTGACCTTTTCATATTTTCCCCCTTCAAGGGTTTGGGATGTTTTGTCTTTGGCTCACGGATTAGAGTCAAAGAAACATTTGATGGCAACCATCCCCTTTGGAATTGTGTTGGTGGGAAGATCGAGGATTCTGTCCTCACTTTCTCTTTTCCATATATCATCATTCTCTTCCTCCTCCATGATCTGGTCTTCAAAAACACCCACATTTTCCATCAAGGTGAGAATATGTCTATCATCCTCGAAAACCTTAAGGTGGGTTAAGGTATCGAGTATGGAGGGTGTGGCATTTTGACTAAAAAAATCCAGAGTCGGGGGCCTGCCATGGGTTTGAGGGTACTGGCTAATATGACAAGGGAATCTGGAATGAAATTTTGTTTCTGGGGAATTACCTCAATACAGAAGGCATTGAAGTCCTTTATTAAGCTCCACACCCAATTGCGATAGGCTTCCATTTGTTTATCATGGCATGTATATTGGCTACAGACTTGTCTGAATATGAGTTCTATGTCACCCATTTCCCAGAGGCATGTGACTCCCTTCCAAAGTGTAAACAGGAGTCTGAGGACTAAGGCCTCATACTAAGTGACGCTATTGGTGCAATCAAACTACAAATGATATGACATGAGGAAAGACTTTCCTTGAGGGTTTATTAGTTCGACGTCAGCTCTGTAACCTTGTTTGGATCTCGATCCGTCAAACTTAAGGATCTAGATGTTGTTGTTGGTATGATGGGGTGGAAAATTTAGGGTTGAAGTCATGACTGGTTTGGGATGGGGAGAAGGTTTGGGCATGTTACCTGACTAGGGAGACACGGGGATCAAAACACCTTCTAGAGGAGTCCCTGCGGAGGGTTCCTCAAAATATGGTCTGTTAGATACATTTTTGTTTGGACCGTGATAAGATGGGGCCTAGCCCCTGCATTTTTCAACTTGGAAATATTCAAGGAAAACCTTGGCAACATTTACACATGGTGCACATTCCAGCTTTGAATGACCTTAACAGTGAACTCGACACCAAGTGCTATATAATAGGGAAGTTAAACTTGCATTGTCACCTTGGGATCTCACATCTCATTTTAGCTTTATGATAATATCATGGATCCTCTAGCTGATGATGTGATCCTCATTGGGTATCATTTAACCTGGTATAAAATCTAGGGTCAGGATCTCTTTGGCACTTTATAACCTGGGCTCTAACTTAGTGAATGCGACTTTTCTCATCTGACCATAATTGATAAGGGCTTGTTGCATCTGGTTTTCTTTCCACCTTGATTTGGTTAGCCTCTCTCCTCCAAGGGAGCCATAAGTGGGAAAATTTAGTCAAGATATATCTGTTCAAAGATTTGGACCAAATCTAACTCAATATCATCCCGTAGGTCTCAGGAAGGTTGACCACTTGGATTTTAGTGACGCTAGATATTCAGGGATCTTGTATCAGCTGAACTTGGATGCTTTTTAGTTCACCCACCAATTTGAGGATAGTTTTGTCTAGTTGAACGACCGCGCCCTTGGAAGGTGTGGGGCTAAATCTGAATATATTACAAAGGGATAGGCACATGACATTACCCAAAGCTCCAAATTCCACTAGGCAATTATGTAAGTTTTTACCAAGGGTTTTAAGATCAAGAGAAAAGGGGGTTCTCTGTACTCCCTGGAATAGGACTGTATTGGCGTTGTTGAATGTGATAGATTTGGGTGGGTGGTTGCACTTATTCCAGGTTCTCTAGGTATTGAAAGAGGGATTTCCTTTGCTCGGGACAACTGAACAATAATTATATTAAGGTCAGGGTGGTGGTGGTATTCTCCATCACCTTCGTGATATAAAATTTCACTTTAGGAGCCCACAAACCATTTTCAGTGAAATCGCATGTGTAAATAGGTGTAGGTCCTTTTGGAGGGGGCAAGTTGACATAGAAAGAGGGTCTAGTGGGAGGTTCACAATTTTTTGGGGAATAGACATTGTTAGAGGACCATTTCTTGACTAACTTTGGGTGTTATAGGGTGTTCTAGGATTGGTAAAAGCATTATCCTTGAAGGTTGGGATGGAGTCATCAAAGAAACCCTACAAGTTAGGCTCTTCTTCATCTTCTTTGCCTTCTCCAAAAAAGATGATTTCAAAGGTAAAAGAGGAATGGTGGGGTTTGGCTGAGGATTTTGGAGGAGGAGAATCAAAATTTTTCTATTTATTAGACTAGGAGATCTAGATGATTTTTTCTAGTGTAGCGCAATTCACCTCAGAATGAAAATCAATTTTGTGCAACAAACACCATGATGTCAGGGGGTGAAATTGAGAAAGTTGTGTGGAATGGCTAGGTCCCACACCCCCTTGGGTGTTAGCGTGACCTAAGGGAACACCCTCATTGTTTATCATGTTGTTCCATTATTGATTGGGCTGAGCATTGTTGTTTCTATCATTGTTATAGTGGTTTTGGGACCTGGAGTTGTTGGAACTCTGCTATCCCAAAAAGATGTTTCCTCTCTTAGAGGGATTGGTTCCATGGGATGCGGGAGGTCCCATCTTCATCTATCCCATGTCTATGGTGAGTGAGGACACCAATTTCTGGAGGGATTTGACCTTGGCGAACAACTGGGTGGTGGTGTCACAATGTGATGGCTCGGGTGTCGGGGCAGGAAGAGGGGCAGTTTTTTCCGCTTGGGGCAGCCCTATAGATGTAATTGCCTAGAAGAAAGGTATTCCAGAAGGTAGGGGTACTAGGGGTTGTTCTTGCACCCATGTTGCATACTCTGAGGCTAGAGCATTTTTGTGGGAAGTGGGGTATACATACTGGGGCATCAGATTCATCGTTGAGGTGCCTATTCCCAGATTAGGATCATATCATCCCGAGTAAGTTGTTCCCCTGAGTAGCACGTTATAAGGTAAGCCCTGGCCAATACTGCCGAGATATTTGTTCAAGTTTTGGGACAACTTGAGGGTGAGTTTATAAACCTTTGCCAACGTGTCCCTTTTATTGGTAGCGATGGTTCTCCACAAAAGAGTACCGAAAAATGGGTCCAAGGAATTTAGATACATTTGAATAGTTACCTTGGTAGATGGGATAAAGGGTCCCATACATCATTTCAGGGCTCTTTGGAACCAATGGTTAAAGTTTTCCAGGGGCTCATTGGGCTCCTTCATAATGGATTTGAACTAACTTTGAGACCAGGCCAGGTCCACGTGGAACCAAAACATCATTAGAAAGGTAGCCTCCATGTCTTGAAAATTATTGATGGAGTTGGCAGACAAATTTAGATATGAGTTCAACTCGCTCTCCCTGAGAGACAACAAGAACATCCTAATTACCACATCCTCATGCTGGATGCGATATTGGCTCATACCATCATTATAAGTATGCAGGTGTTCCTCTACGGTTCAGGGGCCTGAATATTTGTACTTATGGAAAATATTCTTTGGATGTGGAGGGAGATTGTTAAAAATGTTGGGAAAGTGTCTCATTAAAGACCTAGTATTATTGAAATAGGCATCCATTGGGATGTTGAGGTTAACTATAAGATTAGTTGCTGGAGTAGGAAGGATAACCTAGGTATTCTGAATAGATACAAGCCCTCCAGATGTAGGATTGAAAGACTACTTCATCTGGTAAGTTTTCTTCCCTTGGACAGGAGGTCTGAGTTTTGTAAACTCTCCATAGTCAGGGGTGGACTGCAGTACTCCTTCGAAGCATAAAGGTGAAAACAACCCTAACTTATGGAAAGTTTGGCTCCTAAAATTACTTCTTGGGGAACCCTCAAGAGGTGTGGTATCAAATTTTTCAACGGAGAATGAGCTCATGTCCTCCTTCTAGCTCCAGTTTATGTTGATGAGACTTAGTGACAGTCTCGCCAAAGGGGGGAGTTGTCACCAAATACCAGAGTATCGTCCAAATTTTCCTAAAGAGTGTTACTGGAGAGCGGGCTCTCCTGACCTGCAAGAACTTGTTAGTTGGGTCACAAAAGTGTGGGGCTAGCTTAGTTGGATAGGTGACTATTTGTTTTGGGGGGATAGATAGTTTTGACTCGTCAACCTCTGAAACTTCAATGATAATGGGTTTCCTGCAAGCACCTTATATTCGAAAAAGAAAATAGCAAAAGATAGGACAGATTTAGTGTAAATATATACCAATATTCATGCTATACATTTCCTTATCATCAAAAAAGTTCCAGATGAAAACAATAATAGATACTGAACATACATATAACCTTGAATCACATATACATCAGTAGAGAAGTAAAATATTTCATCAAATCATTGTAGAAATAGAAAAAAGGACATCAGGAAGCATACAACATGAAAACCTTTGGATAACTCTAGATTCACAAAAAAAACAAGGCGTAGTGTTGAATGGTGTTCCTCATTCTTTCATTAACTTTAAATCTAGCATCATAGGTAGTTATACGAGTGGCCCCAAGGGAGCATTAATCTACTCTGAACTCTAAAACAAGATAGCTAAAATTGTGAAAATTCTATTACTTGTGGACAACTAAATCACCAATTTTCTAACCCTTGGAATGGCACTGGACTTGGTATTTATAGAAAACTTTAACTACCTAAGGGACTAATCCTACACTAGCTATTTATATTATATTACAATATTTATAGTCGGTACTACTTGCGCTGTCAGAATTACCCTGATATAATACAATCATTTGAGAAGAAATGAGAGGAAAGAAGGAAAGAGGCTCTAGGAAAGATGCCTTCAAAAAAAGTGTCCCTATACTTGAAGATGTGATGGAGCTGCCCTGAGATACTTAGGCCATATGCCCTCATTTAATGCTTTCTGAGTCTTAGTGATCAAGCAGGGCTTCGTACGCCAGATATTAAATACTAGAATGATGTCTTGGGATGTGGGAGACATCTACAGTGAGACTTCAGACATATAGCAACCCTTCATGCCAAGAAGTATGACCTAAGTTCTGACAATAAGCCATAGATAGTGATCGGTCGGCTCGAGGAGCTATCGATGCTTATTACTAGAAAGAATACAAAACTAGGAATCTGGAGTTCCAGAATCTGTGAGCTTACACTCAAAGAATAAAGAATGAATCTATAATTTACTTCTGATGGAGGATTCCCTATATTCCAAAGAATTTTACTGGCCTTTGAAATTTTTGTATGCCTCTAGTATCTAGAGTATTCCATCTTCTTACATGTCCTTCAGGTAGTCTTCATGGTCAATGACACTTTCAAGATGATCGTCGACATCCTCGACCCTTTCCTTTAACTCCGCAGCCATCTTGGCTACATCATGGGACTTGAGCACCATCTGGGAGAGTTCTACCATTGCTACACTACTAAAATCTCCTTTGTATGAAAATTGAACCTCAACCACTTCATAGAACTTACCAAGTATGTAATCAATGGGAGTATAAGTCCTGACGATGAGAGGATCAACTGATGTAATTTCCTTGATGAGAGTAGAGTACAGATCCAATGGGGTTCAGACTACCTATAGTTGTTCCTCTAGTACCCTTACCATTCGCTTGCCAGTTTTGACTTTGAATGCAAGTCTAGAGTACTAAATCCTGAGGAACCCATATGTCTCATCTCCTAGGATGTCCATAGTTTCCACATTATCCTCCCTAAAATTTAGAATCTCTAATGAGGCATCCCTCCATTCTTCATATTTATCGATCTCTCCCTGCCATTGACGAATGTCTTAGCACTTGCAAAAAAATTTTATGTCTCCATGCTTATCCCCGCCATCTCTACAATTTTCTTTGGTCTCTGCCATTAAACCCTAAGCCCTTAATGTGTTTTCATGACAATTTGAGAGAAAACCCTAGTTCCCTTGGCAGTGTTATATTTCACAGTTACCTTTTCAGGCCACTTAAGTGATCCCTTTTTCCATGTTCTTTATTTCCTTTCCATGTGGTCATGATATCTCCCAATAATTTTTTAATTTTCTTTCCCTTCTCGCGACTTAGAGTTTCCCTTTTTTCAGGTTATCTCCTAACGAAATGGCATATTCCTTTATGATCATGAGATCAAGCGACTACCATCCGATGAAGTCATGATCCTATGGTGGTCAGGTGATCTCCAGATATAACCTGAGGTTAGTATTTCATCTCTCAACTTGGAGTTTGCTCAGTCACCAAATGGCCAGATGTGACGATGGTTAAAGGTGGGTCAACTCAGAGTTGGGGTTACAGATCAAATACCACTTAAAGTTTGTGCAAGTTGAAAAAGATCCAACGGTTGACTTAATTTCTTAAAGAAAAGATGTGCATGATCTATCTTGTAAGAAATTAAGTCAAGGTGACATCTAGTAGTGGTGGGCCCGTGTTTTGTTTTCACAGTCGCTAGGGCTCATGATCGAGATAGAATTTTCCAAATTGTTCAGCAACTTTGAGTTTTATGTTGTCGTCGGGTCTCTTGTTGAAATCAAATATTCTCTTTGGTTTAAGAGATTGCCCGTGAACTGTCCAATCAGTTGAGGATCTAACACTTGTCCTTGAGTCTCTGGATGTAACCATGGTTGAGAAAATCTTCTAGCAACTTGAAAACATAAAGATGGGTGTTAACCTGAGTTAAAGGAAAGTTAGTGTTGTCAACTCCTGGGTAAGATTAGTGCATCAGCGGCCATGTTTTAAAAGGATGATCAAGTTTGAATCTGGGCCTTCGATCAGACATTCCACGCTATTTGTGACCGTTTTCTCTTAAATTTGAATATTTTATGTCTCAGACTTCATGGTGATGGCATGTTTTTCAACTTGTAGGACAAGGTAGATGGCTCCATTGTTTCTTTTCAACTCAGAGTAATGGTGATTTGAGTGGCTTCATGGTTGCTGCTGATTTTTCAGGATCTCCCTCTCATGGAATTGATGACAGAATTGAACAATTTTCTATAGGGTATGGTGAGGGTTATGATTAAAGATTTGTTTCAATATTGGCAAAAGGACTGATTTGATCATTTCCCAGATTGCTTCAACATGTGGATTTGACAGAAGATAAATCATTTGAATGATCTTTTTAAGATAGATCGATTGATAGAGAGGATTGCATTAATTTTTTGACACGTGGTTGTTGAAACCCTTTCCTAGGGTTTCCTTCTTCCTATTTATGCCTTTCTTCTCTCTGTTGTAGGGGTTCAAAAGTTTTGGTTTTTCAGGCTTTGTTCCCAAGATATAGCAAACTGTATTATTTTGTATGAGATAGAATTGAAAATCCCTGTATCTTTTGCACATTATTGAAGCGGTTTTTTTTCAAATCAGATTAGGGCATGTATGTGATTCATCATACTTAATACAGTTGTTCTAGTTACAGGTCTCTCCTTGGCATTCATGTTGTGATTTTTGAGTTTTCTGATTCATTGCATAGGGTTACTTATGCATATGTTTTACTTCTCAGTTCTTGATCTAGGGTAAAGTGAAATATACTATGAATAGGGCATAGACTCATTTGATTTATCTATAGAAGGATCTTATAAGCAGTGGTTGGTCTGGAGTGGTTGTATTCATGTCTTTGAATCTTTGAAAATAGTTAATTCATGTTCCTACAATTGTATTTGACTCTATGCCCAATGGATAAGGCACTGATCAAGGATTAGTAAACTCTATTGGATTACATGTTTGATTTTGTTCCTATCTATATTCTGCATCTTAATATATCAACACCATTTTCAAGCTTTAACTATTCTGTGGTTGATAGTTGTGAAGTCATACTTGGTAATAGAGAGTCAATGAATGCATGGTTAGTGTTTAGTACTTTCTTACCATGATTTGTTGTTCAATCTAGAGTGAAAAATAGTTGAAGGAGTTATATAGTTGTCTGGATTAGGTGTACTCACCTTGGTTTTGCAGAGCCAGAAGCAGAAGAGGGAAGTCTTGACCTGATAGTTGGTCCATTTATCATATAGAGCTTTCATACTTGGAATTAACCACTCCTAACATCAGTCTTAAGATATATTGGTTTCTTTCATAGCATAATAGTTTCAAACACCAACAAGATGGTGAATCAGCTGGGGATAGAGTATAAAATAGTGTCTTGAGTAGCTAGTAAGTTGACCATTGGAAGTATAGAGTACCTTTTGTTGTGTAATTTTTGTTCTTGTCAGAAAGTGTTTTATTTTCCCAAAAGAAATCAGGTGGCAACTCTGAGTTTTCTCTGTTGCAGTGTTGGTTAACATTTTTTAGTCTATACACACTTACCTGTTATGAGTCATAGAAACACAAGAGATTGGGTGAAGAGACATCCTAAAGAAAAAATGGAGCAAGAAGTTCCAACTACCTCTACCCAAGAAAAGAAAAGAAAAATAGAACTATCCCTCAAAATGAGAGACAAGTGTAGAACACAAGATTTGAGGAACCAATCCAGAGAAATCAGGAGGGGAAAACATCAGACTATGAAGAGGCCACTAATTTTGGATTGGGTGCTTATGAATATTATCACTCACCTAGTGAGAAAGAACTTGCAGAATCGGATACTACTCTTCCTGGTAGTGTAGCAAAAGAAATTGCAGAACTGGATAGAAGAATTCATGAGCAGATTGCCATTAGACAGAGAAGAATGAAGGAAAGAGAAGCTAGTATTAAACATGACCAAGTTTTTCTTTATCAAAGGAGGCAACAATTGCAAAGATTAGAATAAATGAATTAGGCTGAGGAGCCTGAGCAAGTTGATGATGAACCTATTATTCAGCCCACTCTTACTACCCAGAGACAAGGATATAAGGGCAAGAAAAAGGTGATGGGTGTTCAAATAAGTGAGCCTGTGAGTCCCAAGGGACCATTAGATCAGATGTCTAAGTTAGATTCTGATCTAGAAAGGATTAGATTGGAAAAAGAGATCATAGCTTAAGAGCTTGAGAAGGCCGAGTTGGAGGCTGCTACTCTAGAGATGAAGAAGAAGGTGGACTTTCTCAGTCACACTTCTAGGCCTGCTGGTGCTAAAGCAGCTACAACATCAAATGCCAGGGCATCTACTTCTCAAGAAGAAAAACCTTTTACAAGAAGACTAATTCATGCATAAAGGTACAAACAATTCTCTTTCACTAATGTTCCTGGTTATCCAAATGTAGTTCCAAATGAGATTAGAGATAAGCTTCCTAAGTTTCCTGGAAATAATGTTATTACTTGTGAGGACCATTTGAAAAAAAATGTTGATATGATGGATGATTATGAGATTGTGCATGAGGATGTAATAATGAATCTATTTGTACAATCCTTAGTGGAAGATGCTAGGGATTGGTTTAGGGGTTTACCTTTTGGTTCTTTAGGATCTATGGATGAATTAGAAAATTGTTTTAAAGAACAATGTGGTGATAAGACAAATGAAGGTTTCATGTTAAATGAGTTCAATAACATTAAGAAACATAAAAAAGAGGATGTTGCTGAATTCAACACAAGATTTCAGAAAGCCATGCATAAACTATTACAAGTTTTAAGGCTTGATGATCAAGTTTGCCTTGCCACTTAAATTATTTTGATTCAAAAATGGGCTACCTCCTTAGAGATAAGAATCCTAGAACTCTCAAAGATTCATATGAGATAGCAGTGAATATTGAAATGAATAGGAGAGTATGTGGAAATTTGGATAGGAGAGGTGATCAGAAGCTTTCTAGGAAGGAACCAAGTAAGCCTGGTGTTACTAAGCCTAAAGAGGAGGTAGATATGAAACAAATTCTAAATGCTATTAAATATTTAAAGCCTGCAGATAACAAGAATGTTAGAGTTCCAAGTAATGATAACAGGCCTGCCTCAAATAATTTCAACAGGATTCCAAGAATACAAAATTATCCATATAATACCCAATGGAAATATGGGAAATCTATTTTCCCGCAGAGAAATGATAAGCCTTCTAGTAATACTCTTGATCCTTTGCAAAGAAATTTTGTTAACACATGTGATAACCTTTCATGGTGCACTTCTTGCCAATCCCCATATAACCCTAAGTATTGTGCAATTTCTTTGAATATATCTGTGAGAGGCACAAAAAGAAAGAGAGGAAGAGGATGAACTATATGATGATAGCGGTTGTACAATGGCTTTTGCATTTCTAGGAGGTGAAGAGGATTCTGATGAGGAATTTGATGAGGAAGAAGAAATAACTGATGACATAAGATGCAATACCATCAAGGGTAGTGAATATTTTCTAGCAAGAAGGCCATCAAATGAATAAATTGCATAGATTACTGTAGACATGGTTTCTCAAGTAAGGAGTAACTACCATTTGAGAAAAAAAATAGTGGGAAATACTGATGGTAGACCTTCTGCTATTTTTGTTAGATAGGCAGGAACAAATACTGAGGAAGTACTAGGAAAGCAAAAACTTGTTGAAGATATTAAGAAAACAAAGATCAGTAAAGGAGCAAAGCCTAATGATCAAGTTGTTTTCCATAGAGTAAAAGTAAAGATGCCTGAGACAAATGTTCCATCTTCTCAAGGAAAAAATAGAAAGATTGAGCCAAGCCCTGCTACTCAAGTTGAAAATGATAATGATATTGCCTTGAAGAAAAAAAATTCTGATTTGAAATATACTCCAGTTGATATGGGACAATTGTTCTCATAGATCGTAATCAAGGTTCAACTCTTGGAGATGATGAGGATTGAGGAACATAAAGAAAAAACTTTAACATGGGTGAGTAGCATTTCTTCCACAAAGATGCATGAGAAGGAGGAAGTTAAAGAAATGGGAAAATCAAAGGATAAAACTGATAACAAATCAAAGGAATCAGAGGTGATTGTTTCAAAGATCCCTCGGGTTTTCTTAAGTACTAATTCTGTGAATACTCTTTTAGGAGTTGTAGATCCATTTTTCTTAACTTTGGTTATAAATGGTAAAAGATTAAAGAATTGTATTATAGATTTTGGGGCATCAAGTAATATCATGCCAGCAAAAATTATGAGATTCTTAGGATTGCAAGTTGATTCTCCTCATGGAAGATGTCAAGGGATGGATTCTAGAGAAGTACCTATCATAGGTACTATTGAGGCTATTCCTTATAGACTTTCTATATGCCCTAAAAATGTACTAACCATGATTGTTTTAGTGGTGGACATCCCTCCTCAGTATGGAATGCTTTTATCAAGAAAGTGGAGTGCTTCAATGGGAGGGAGTATTCAATGTGATCTTTCTTTTGCTACTTTTGATATTGATGGTCAGAGTGTCATGGTATCTAGAGAAACAAGGGCTCCTCACATGATTGAGGAAATAAATGAAAACAATATGAATTGTTTGGTGGATACTGATATTGGATCCTTCCAAATCCAATATGGGAAGGATGGGGTAAAAAATCAAATTGTATTTCTCTCTACAGAAAAGGAAAATCTAGGGGATAGTAATGAATTATGGACCATGTACATTGATGGTGCAAGCTCAAAAGAAGGAGCAAGTTTAGGTGTTCTATTGATAGCTCCCAGTGGTAAGACCTACAAGTTCTCGTTCTCTTTGTTATTCACATGTACAAATAATGTTGTTGAGTATGAGGCCTTGTTGATTGGGCTAAGATTAGTTTCAAGACATAACATAAAGAGTCTCAGAGTTATTGGTGACTCTGAGTTAGTGATCTCTTAGATAAGGTCTAAGTATGCTTAAAAAAATTAGAGGCTAAAATAGTACATAAATGTTGTGTGGGATGAGATAGAGAATTTGGATGCCTTTGGCATTGAATGGATGGATAGAAATCAAAACAAGATGAAAGACTTGTTGGCCAATATTTCTCTACGGCTAGAGGATGTTACCTTTGCAGGAATTTCAAAGATTGAGGTTCAATCCAAGCCCTCTATCCCATATAATATTGAAAGTTTATAGGTTTTTGAAGATGATTTAGATATTTTGAAATTTCTACATTGTGAATTAGACTTAGCAAGTAAAGAAATGGATTTTAGTGGGTTTGTAGATACTACGGATGGTAAAGATACTATTTTTGGCAAAGAGGTCCTACAACTAAAATCAACTAGAGTTCCCAAAGGACTGGTTGTGCTAGAGAAAGCATTTGACAATAAGGACAGGTCCTATTCTACAAGGACTATGAAAAATCCTGAGAACTTGGAAGATAATAAATGTTGGGACAGATGTAGCTCCTAAGAAGGTATACATTGGTAGGAAACTATCCACTAAAGTTAGAGAGATGTTGGTTAATCTCCTAAACAAATATAAACATGTATTTTCATGGTCTTATGATGACCTAAAGGCATACAGGGAGGACCTTTTCCAACATGAGATTCCTTTAAAAGAAGGCACAAAGCCTTTCAGAACAAACTTAAGACCTATTAATCCCACCCTAGCTCCCAAAATGCAAGAAGAATTGAAGAAAATGAGGGATGCTTGAATAATCAAGCCAATAAGGCATTCAACATGGGTATCAAATTTGGTACCAGTAAGAAAGAAAAATGGTGATATTAGACTTTGTGTAGACTTCAGGAATTTGAATATAAATTCATTAAAGGATAACTATGGGTTACCTAATATGGAAGCTATGTTACAAAGGGTCACTGGATCAAAATTGATATCTATGTTGGATGGTTTTTCAGGGTACAATCAGGTTATGGTTAAGGAATCAGAGCAGTTTAAGACTACATTCACCACACCATGGGGCACTTATGTGTATGTCAGAATGCCTTTTGGATTAACAAATGCTGGAGCAACATTTCAAAGAGCCATGGATGTGGCATTTGCCAATTTTATAAATGATTTTCTAGTAGTGTACCAAGATGATCTTACTGCCTATTCAACAAAAGAGGAACAACATTGTGGTAATCTTGAGAAACTCTTTTTGAGAGCATTGGAATATGAGGTTTCCTTTAACCCAAAGAAATTTGTTTTTGGTGTGAAAGAGGGAAAGCTTCTAGGGCATATTGTGTCTAGATATGGAGTGATAATTGATCCTAAAAGGATAGATGCAATTGAAAAGATCGCTTAGCCTAAGAATGTAAGTGGAATTTAGTCTTTCTTTGGGAAGGTAAATTTCTTAAGGAGATTTATTACGAATTTTGCTGAAACTAGTATTCCAATTTCAAGGATGATGAAGAAGGGAGCCAAAGTAGAGTGGAATCAAGAAGTGTGCAAGGCTTTTTCTAGTATCAAACAAGCTATTAAGGATGTTGCTATCCTTAGGACACCAGATTATGGTAAACCTTTGTAAATATTCTCCTTTGCTTCATATAATACTATTTTGGCAGTGTTACTCCAAAAGAACGTAGAGGGCTTTGAGCAACCCATTTCCTTTTTTAGTAAGTCTTTACAAGCACCAAAATTGAAATATGATATCATGGAAAAACAAGCTTATGCACTAGTTAAAGCTTTTAAGGCTTTTAGGTGATAGTTGGTAGGAGCAGTTGTGATTGCTTATGTACCTAGTGCTGCTGTTAAGGACATTTTAGTCCAACAAGAAGGTATGTGCACCAAGATGGGGGACCAAAAAGTTTCCAAATACCTTTTTGGCCCCCATTTGTGCATAGGGTGCATGCCCTATGGTTTGGGCAATTCAAACCATAGGGTGCATGCCCTATAGGGCGTGCACCCTAATTTCTTCCATAAAGTGTTTGGGCAGCCACTTTGTGGCTTATTTTTCTTCTCCAAAGTCATGGCTTGTTGTTTTCCTCTTCATAACAATGCGTATGTGATTCATTGTGAGGTTTTCTCCATCAAAGTGAAGCAAAAAATGGCTTCGTGACATCAACAAGGTCGAACCAGAAGAAGAGGTAAGTGATTCTACAACCATGAATGCTATTTGTTTTGAAATTTAGGTTTAATATTTAGTTTTTCTTCAAATTTGATTGTGAAAGTCTCTTGTCTTAAATTTTATGTTTAATTAGAGTTTTAAAATATATTTTCTTATAATTGCTAAGAAGGAATGATATCCCAACAGAAAATCCTCAACCAAACCCTCCATCTTCTCCTCATGAACAAATGGATGCTGAAAATAACCAAGAAAATGAATCCTAACCACCCTCACCAATTGAGAAACCTCCTCTTGGAACACATGAAAACTTGATAAACCAAATAGAAAAGGGGAAAACAAAAATAGAATCTTTAATTAGGAGGTTAAAAGATTCTATTGGTACAAATCCTAGAAGGGAAACACTTTCAAAATCAATAGAATTGATCTTGACCCACGTAGGTTCAGTTAGTGGGCAACTAAAT
>MU225138.1:153876-173758 GCA_018584345.1 Thuja plicata
ATGATCACCCAGACCCTTTATACACTACCACGTCAACTCCACAAGTATGTATCAAATAAAACATTTTTTAAAGTATACATTTGATTATTCTATAATTATATGGATGTTTGTCTCATAACTTATTGTGTATGTACATTAGTTCCCTGCTGGGCCATCGACATTTACTGTAGATAGCGAAGGGCCTCGTTCACATTTTGTTGAGGTATGTTTATTTGCATGTTAATTTGATTTACTTGATTATATTTAATTAATAAATGAATGAATGACTAAATTAGTAGACAAATTATGATCAAAATCCAGAGGCAAAGTTGTCATGACAATGATCACATCCCTTCACGTGCCTTTGTGATGACATCATTTAGTCCATAGGTATATATTTAATAATGCATTATAATTAACAAGTCAGTGGTTTGTTCTTATATTAATGGTTGTCTTATAAATTACCATACATGTGCACTAGTTTGATGCTGGAGCTACAACATCGACACCACACACTGAAGGATGCGGTGGCACATTAACAGAGGTATAATTTATTAATTAGTGGGGTTGTAAAATATTATAGGTAGTCTTGATAACTAAATAATACTCTTGTTGTTTCATTTTCATTTAATGACAATGAAGACTCCTCCTTTTGTTCGTGATAGTTTGAATCGTGGCATAGTTGCAGCTATAGCTAGTTCTGATACATTGACCGAGGTATGAAAGCGATAATTTAATTAGAATTATTATTTTAATAGTTTATATTGAATTTTTAAAGATATTAATATATTTATTTTAAATATTATTTTGATCATTATTGTAGGGACTCATTACTCCAGATCGTCAGCGTGCCCCTTCGGTAGATGTGCATAGTGACTATTTGTTACCGGTAAGCAAATACTCTATTTTATGTCATCCTATAATTAAATTTATATGTATATTAGCTATTGATGTTTATACTTGTTATTTTATCATCTCGAGCTACAGAAGAGTCTAGACAGGAGGACTAGTGAGCGCACTCGCAAGAGTACTGCATCCCCATCAACGCGATGATTGAAGGCATCCCGGGATTTGTTTTCTTCCCCTTCTAGGAAATGACTATATTAGGGATAATCATTGTATGCTAATATGGCATTACTGGACATATTTTTGTATATTGTATAAGTGACATGTTCTATATCCATTTGGCTTTCATGATGCAAATTTAACATTATTGGACATATTTGATCTATGACATTATTAGACATATATATTTTTCTTCATGCTCTATGAATATATCATGTGTACTGATGTAACTACTTTATGTTTATATGGATGTCTTATGCTTTGTGAATTTCTTATCTTATATTTATGTTTGCACTTGTATCTATGTATATTGTTACTGAATAATTCATACTTAATGAGAATATGCATGTTTCATTTCATAAACCTAGAGTCGTAATTTTCATTCCAACACCTTAATAAAATTATAATAGTTCATATAAGATTAAAAAATATCAATCCTACCCAATTTTATTCCTATTGGAGCATTTTGACCACCTGGACCTATTTAGGGAACTACAAGATTACATCTGTTAATGTTCTTGTAGGATGAACAATTTTCAAAATATGTAATGTTTCAGCATTCAACTGCGCAACATTGCATGTTTTTGCATCAAACGAGATTGGGTGGGAAAATGAAAATGGAAGTGAATCTCCCAAATCAAAGATAGGTTATTGTAGGCCTCCATTAAATGGTCTTGTAGCACATGATGGCTCGTCAATACTCCTCGGGAGCTCCGAGAAACAGACTACTGAATATCAACAATTTTGGTGCCTTGTGCACCTTGAGGGACACTTGACTCCAAAGTGGTCGAAAATGCTCAAGCCTCTTTGTCTCTAGGGAAGGGTTGTTCCTAGAATTCACCTTGAATTTTGGAGCTTTTGGTGGAGATGGTTCGACGCCACGATGAGCGATTTTCAAGATATGCAATGTGTTAGCATTCAACTGCGCAACATTAAAAGTTTTGACATCAACCAAGATTGGGTGGGAAAATGAAAATGGAAGTGAATATCCTAAATCTGAGATAGGTTATTGTAGACTTCTATGACATAGTCTTGTAGCACTTGACGGCTTGTCGATACCCCTCAGGAGCTTTGAGAAATGGACTACTGAATATCGACAATTTTGTTGCCTGGTACACCTTGAGGGACACTTGGCTCCATAGCAGTTAGCAATGTTTGAGCCTCTTTGACTTTGTGGCAGGGTTGTTCCTAGCATTCAACTAACATTTCAGAGCTATTTGCAGAGACGGTTTGAAGCCATGATGAGTGGTTTTCAAGATATTCAATGTGTCAGCATTCAACTGCACAGCATTACAAGTTTTGACCTCAACCGAGGTTGGGTGGGAAAATAAAAATGGAAGTGAATATCCAAAATCTGAGATAGGTTATTGTAAACCCCCATGACATAGTCCTGTAGCACTTGACATCTTGTTGATACCCCTTGGGATCTCTGAGAAATGGACTACTAAATATTGGCAATTTTGTTGCCTAGTGCACCTTAAGGGACACTTGGCTCCATAGCAGTCGGCAACGTTTGAGCCTCTTTGCCTCCATGGAAGGGTCATTCCTATCATTCACCTAGCATTCTAGAGTTGTCGATGGAGACAGTTTGAAGCCACGACGAGCGGTTTTCAAGATATGCAATGTGTCAACATTCAACTGCACAACATTAAAGGTTTTGGCATCAACCGAGATTGGGTGGGTAAATGAAAACAGAAGTGAATCTCCAAATTCTGAGATAGGTTATTGTAGGCCTCTATGACATGGTCCTGTATCACTTGGTGTCTTGTTGATACCCCTGAGGAGCTTCAAGAAACTGACTATTGAATATCATAAATTTTGTTGCTTGGTGCACCTTGAGGAACACTTGGCTCCATAGCAGTCGCCAACATTCAAGCCACTTCACCTCCATGGAAGGGTCATTCCTAGAATTCACCTAGAATTAAAAATCTATTTGAGAAGATGGTTCGATGCCACAATGAGTGTTTTTCAAGATATGTAATGTGTCAGCATTCAACTATGCAACATTGCAAGTTTTGGCATCAACCGAGATTGGGTGGGAAAATGAAAATGGAAGTGAATCTCCAAAATATAAGATAGGTTATTGTAGGAATCCATAACATAGTCCTGTAGCACTTGGCGTCTTGTCAATACCCCTTGGGAGCTCTAAGAAATGAACTACTAAATATCAGTAATTTTGTTGCCTGGTTCACCTTGAGGGACACTTGGCGCCATAGCAGTCGACAAAGTTTGAGCCTCTTCACCTCCATGGAAGGGCCATTCCTAGCATTCACCTGGAATTCTGGATCTATTGGAATAGACGGTTTGAAGCCACGATGAGTGGTTTTCAAGATATACAATGTGTTAGCATTCAACTGCGCAACATTACACATTTTTGCATCAACCGACATTGGGTGGGAAAATGAAAACATAAGCAAATATAAAAAATCCAAGATAGTTTATTGTAGAAATCCTTCATATGGTCTTGTAGCACTTGATGGCTCATCGATACCTCTTGGGAGCATCGAGAAATGGACTATTGAATATTGGCAATTTTGTTGCCTGGTGCACCTTGAGGGACACTTAGATCCATAGCAGTCGGAAAAATTTGAGCCTCTTCACCTCTATGGAAGGGTCATTCCTAGCATTCACCTGGCATTCTAGAGCTATTGGCATAGACGGTTTGAATCCATGATGAGCGGTTTTCAAGATATGCAATGTGTTAGCATTCAACTACACAACATTGCAAGTTTTGGCATCAACCGAGAATGGGTGGGAAAATGAAAATGGAAGAAAATATCCAAAATAAAAGATAGGTTATTGTAGGCATCCATGACATGGTCTTGTACCACTTGACAGCTTGTCAATACCCCTTGAGAGCTCTGAGAAATGGACTACTGAATATCGGTAATTTTGTTGCCTGGTGCACCTTGAGGGACACTTGGCTCCATAGCAGTTGGCAATGTTCAAGCCTCTTCACTCCATGGAAGGTTCATTCCTAGCATTCACCTAGAATTCTGGAGCTGTTGGCATAGATGGTTTGAAGCCACAATGAGTGGTTTTCAAGATATGCAATGTGTTAGCATTCAACTACACAACATTGCAAGTTTTGGCATCAACCGAGATTGGGTGGGAAAATGAAAATAGAATAAAATATCTAAAATATGAGATAGGTTATTGTAGGCCTCCATGACATGGTCTTGTAGAACTTGATAGCTCATCGATACCCCTTGGGAGCTCCAAGAAATAGACTACTGAATATTTGCAATTTTGTTGCTTGGTGCACCTTGAGGGACACTTGGCTCCATAGCAGTCGGAAATGTTCAAGCCTCTTTGCCTCCATGGTAGGGTCATTCCTAGCATTCACCTGAAATTCCAGAGCTGTTGGCAGAGATGGTTCAATGCCATGATGAGCGGTTTTCAAGATATGCAATGTGTCAGCATTCAACTGTGCAACATTGCACATTTTTGCATCAACCAAGATTAGGTCAAAAAATGAAAACAGAAGCAAATATCCAAAATCCAAGATAGGTTATTGTAGACCTCCATCACATGGTCTTGTAGCACTTGATAGCTTGTCAATACCCATCGGGAGCTCTAATAAATGAAATACTAAATATTGGTAATTTTGTTGCCTGGTGCACCTTGAGGGACACATGGCTCCATAGCAGTCGGCAATGTTTGAACCTCTTTGCCTCCATGGTAGGGTCATTCATAGCATTCAACTATAATTCTAGAGTTGTTGGCAGAGATGGTTCCAAGCCATGACAAGCAGTTTTCAAGATATGCAATGTGTTAGCATTCAACTGCGCAACATTACAAGTTTTGGCATCAACCGAGATTGGGTGGGGAAATGAAAATGGAAGAGAATCTCCAAAATCTGAGATTGGTTATTATAGGCCTCCATAACATGGCCATGTAGCACTTAACATCTTGTCAATACCCCTTGGGAGCTCCGAGAAATAGACTACTGAATATTGATAATTTTGTTGCCTGGTGCAGCTTGAGGGACACTTGGCTCCATAGTAGTCGGCAATGTTTGAGCCTCTTTATCTCCATGGAAGGTTCATTCCTAGAATTCACCTGGAATTTTAGAGCTATTGGAGGAGATGGTTTGAAGCCACAACAAGCGGTTTACAAGATATGCAATGTGTCAACATTCAATCGCACAACATTGCAAGTTTTGGCATCAACCGAGATTGGGTAGGAAAATGAAAATGGAAGCAAATATCCAAAATCTGAGATAGGTTATTGTAGACCTTTGTGACATGGTCCTTTAGCACTTCATGGATCTTTGATACCCTTTGGGAGCTCCGAGAAATGGACTACTGAATATTGGCAATTTTGTTGCCTGGTGCACCTTGAGGGACATTTGGCTCCATAGCAATCGGCAACGTTCGAGCCTGTTTGCCTCCATGGCAGGTTCATTCCTAGCATTCACCTAGAATTCTTGAGCTATTGGAAGAGATGGTATGAAGCCATGACAAGCGGTTTTCAAGGTATGCAATGTGTCAGCATTCCAATATGCAACATTACAAGTTTTGGCATCAACCAAGATTGGGTGGGCAAATGAAAATGAAATCGAATATCCAAAATATGAGATAGGTTATTGTAGGCTTCCATGGCATGGTCTTGTAGCACTTGACATCTTGTAAATACCCCTCAGGAGACCCGAGAAATGGACTACTAAATATCAATAATTTTGTTGCCTGGTGCACCTTGAGGGACACTTTTCTCCATAGCAGTCGGCAATGTTCGAGCCTCTTTGCCTCCATGGAAAGGTCATTCCTAGAATTCACCTAGCATTTCAAAGCCATGACAAGTGGTTTTCAAGATATGCAATGTGTCAGCATTCAACTACGCAATATTGCAAGTTTTGGCATCAACTGAGATTGGGTGGGAAAATGAAAACAGAAACAAATCTCCAAAATCCAAGATAGGTTATTATAGGCCTCCATGACATAGTCTTGTATCACTTGATAGATTGTGGATACCCCTCGGGAGATCTGAGAAATGAACTACTGAATATCGGCAATTTTGTTGCCTGGTGCACCTTGAGGGACACTTGACTCCATAGCGGTCGAAACCGTTCGAGTCTCTTCACCTCTATGATAGGGTCATTCCCAGCATTCAACTGGAATTCTGAAGCTATTGGTAGAGACACTTTGATGCCATGATGAGTGGTTTTCAAGATATGTAATGTGTCAGTAATCAACTGCGCAACATTGCAAGTTTTGGCATCAACTGAGATTGGGTGGGCAAATGAAAATGCAAGTGAATCTCCAAAAACTGAGATAGGTTATTGTAGGCCTCTGTGACACGGTCCTGTATCACTTGATAGATTTTTGATACCACCTTGGGAGATCTGAGAAATAGACTACTGAATATCAATAAATTTTTTGCCTGGTGCACCTTGAGGGACACTTGGCTCCATAGTGGTTGACAACGTTCTTTGCCTCTTCACCTTCATGACAGGGTCATTCCTAGCATTCAACCGGCATTCTGGATCTATTGGTAGAGATGGTTGGAATCCATAATGAGTTGTTTTCAATATTTTTAAATGATTTAAATGTGAGGTTTGATAGTTTAAATATTTTTTTTGTAAATACATATATACAAAGAATGTGCTAGCATGAAACATGACAATAAACTTAACATATATTTATAGAATTTGTAGGGTAACCATATTTTTTTTAATTAATGATGAAAAATATGTTTACAACTCAACTCATTAGGAGCACCAGGAGGAAAGAGCTGAGAAGAGAAAACCTCTGGTATTACCCCAAAAAATAGAAGAGAAAATTTGTTATTAAATCTCACAAACTTCCCGTTATACATACGGAGTAATGCATGACAAATTTACAATCCACCCAATGTGGATTCAAGGGAATTAATTCCTTTACAAATATACATGTTATATGCACATGAATTCAACTAGATTTGATATTACAAAATTTTGGATTCACTTTTAGCCCAATGAACCAACTGGATCTTCCCCACCCTTTATTGTCTCAAGTATTTCCTCGTGGTCTGACTCGCGAACCTTCCAAAGAGTTTTATTGTGTGGTTTTCCTCCATATTTGGTCAAATGGAAATTTGATGCAATGACAAGGTTGGAATAATGAAGAATCTTCTTGTGTGTCTCCCAATCCTTGAAGAACCACAACCTAGGGTTCTTCATACAATATCGTCTAAGCCATGTACCAATTACAACCACTGCTCCTGTAGGGTATTCTAATCCTTCATCATCTATAACTGAGTGATCCAATTTATTCTTGGCCTCAACACAATGACACAAATAATAATTTGTCCCTTTGTCATTTTATTTAGGTGCAACAACAACAAAAACATGGTCTGCAATGATAGAAGCATAATAAGGAGATTAATTCAATGAATACTTACGATAAAGTACTAAATTTGAGAGTATTTACATGAGTTGACAATTTACCTGGTTGCATTAGATCAGAAAAATGGCCAAAGTCAATGGATGATTCCATTTGTGTCATTTGCAAAGCTGTTGGCGGACGATATGAGTCAAGTGGGCTCAAAATTTGTGTAGACCATTCGTCGACCCATTCCTTTGACTCACACCCATCCCAATCTTCATCTGTGCATGATGAACAAAAGCATGCCATATGTCATGTGTGGATGATACATGAACTTGAATTAGAGCTTCTAAAAGAGTGTAGCTCACTTGATCCTGTTAATGTACAACAATCCTCGTATGGTGCAATGTTAATTTCATCCATCAACCAAAAAAATCTATGAACCGTAGACTCACCCTCATTACCTGAACTCATTGTAGCATTACACCACTGGAAGATACATCTTACATATGACAATGTTTCTTGTTCTTTGTACTTCAATTATTCGTGTGCTAAGGCCCTTTTTATACATGCACCTGCACCATCGTGCTCTCCCTTTCCATGACTGTCCTTTGTAAAATTCCATATATATTGAATAACAGTGTTCGTATGCATCCTACTCAACCAATAAAATATCTGATAATTGTTGAATTGCAATGCACAATTGTCTAACCATATGATGTGTCGACGATATGATATGCTCCTATTACTCAAATCACCATAAAATAGATGAAAGAAACTGTGTACAAACTCTGTAGAATATGAACGATCATCACTGATGTAAAAATGATACTCCCTCAATATCTTCGTATTCTCCTCTGTACTTTCAGGTGAATGCATAAATTTTATATGAACAAATATAGCAACTTGTTGAGAGCTATAATACTTTGCTTTCACCTAATTTTGTGGTTGTAGATTGTAGTTCTCTATGAAGTTGACAACTAAAACAATGGTATCAAGTGGGAATGTGTCCTTACACAACTTGAATTGCATATCCAACCATCGAGCTCTATGTGTATGCCTTGCATGCTCATACACAATCTTGTCACAAAAAAACTAATGAACTGATACACTGGAATCTTTTCAATTATTAAATCACATCTTTTAGCCTCCTTTCCATCTTTTAGAGCATATGAGACTGTCTTATATTTTCCAAAATTCACTTTTTCATTCCCAATTTCATGTGTACTCTCCATATGTTGACAAATTGGTAAATGTTTCAAACCACCACAATCTATGCATGTACCATTCAAGCATGCGAGCTTGTAAAATTTTTGTCCATCCGCTCTTTCACATAAAATTGTAGTAATTAATTCCCTTGAAGGTGTAGGTGGGTCTTTTATGTTACAATCTTGCAAAACATTGTTAGAATGCAAATCTACACATATATTCTTATAAACATCAAAATGTTTATAAAATTCAATATGTACCCTACAACAAAAAGTTGTGCATGTGTGATTTATCTTCACATAAAAAGGTTTCTAGCCATTCAAAATATCTTTGACTAATTTTAAATTGAGGATACGTATGTATAAATTTTGCAAAGAATTGTGTCTGAGTTGAATTTAAAAAATGTTTCGGATGTGGAATGCGGATTTGACTACCAATCCTCCTTCTTACAACATCTCGTTGATTGGGAGATACTCGTGTGTTATTCTTCCAAAAGTCTTCAATGACAGATTTTAGAGCTTTAACAATTGATATATCCTTCTACTGTAGTCTACCAAAAAATGCCCATAACTCATTGTTATTTGGATCTTCCACTCTTTGACGCCTTCCCATAGCTCTCATTAGAGAATTTCTAATTATTTTCAATGCTTTGCTTGCCTTTCTAATGAGTCAAGATTTCTTCATTTGAGTGCTTACTATTGTTGATGTAAGTACACATCGTGTGACATTACTATCTTTTGTGTGTGATGTAGAACCCACACTCTCATATGCAGTCATTAGATTCTTTACAATAGATTTTTCACTTGACTCTTCCATCGTTCTTAGCCCAAGAATCTTCATGATGGGCCTAAATTTTAGATTTCTCATCATTTGAACAAATAGTTAACATTTTCCTATCATATTTAAATTCTCAAAAAATAATCTCCAAATATGGTTAGCATTTATTTGACAAGTACACTTGGGAATATCATCAGGCATTTGTTGCAAAATGTTAGTATCAATATCAATCAAATATTTTGGATTTCTGTAAATTATTATAGGAGGTGTTTTCAACTATTGAGTGAGATCAACATTACAAACATTAATAACATTATGTATCAATTGTGTACCTTCAATCGAAGTTGACATGCTTTCAAATTGAGATGTGAAACATGGATCCTCACCAACTTGAGATGTTAATGGTGTGCCTTCAACATGAAATGATGTTGTTCCTACACCTTCAAATATAGATAATGGTGTGACTTCAACATGATACGATGTCATGCCTACACCTTCGAATGTAGATAATGGTGTGCCTTGAACATGATACAATGGTGTTCCTTCAAGATGATACAAGGGTGTGTCTCCAACATTGGATGGTGGTGTCTCTTCAACTTGGGAACTCATAAATGATGTGCCCACATCTTCATAATTCAATTGTCTTGTTGCACGCAAGTTTTTCATCTGTTGCCTTTTTGTTTCGAATTCCAATTCTCTCTTACTTTTTATTGATGTTTCATGTTCCTCATCCAAAGACAAATCTTCTTCTATGGTATGAAATTTTTTGTGTTCACGAAGTTGTCTCATTCTTTCCATTTTCTTGTCTTTGCCTCTTTCATGTTCTTCTGGTGTTAGAGTCTTTGCTCGTTTCCTTGGCATGATGATGATTTCTACATATGAATTCATTAAAATTTTGAAATAATTATATTAATCTATTACAAGAAGTAAAACTTTATAATATCAATCTAAATTATATTAACTCAAAATATAATAGAAAAAGACTCCTGATTCACAATTCACATGTAAAAAAGACTCTTTATCCATATCATAGCAATGCATGTACAAATAGAATCTTTATTCACAATTCACATGTAAAAAATAAAAAAACTTACCTCAATGGATCACTTTTGGTGAAGATTGATTGACTTTCGGTCCTAGATGTTGACTTCAAAACAAAAATGTGTTGCAAATTGATAGAATATACTTCTTTGTGATTTTCAACACCATGAAAAGTGAATATTTGTCGAGCAGACTGTAAAAATAGACAACAACGGTAAAAAGTAGGCCTCTTTCACAAGTTTCTTAACTTAATTACCATTTTTTGTGTTCTCACATAGGGCGCACACCCTATGTTAAACACAATAAAAGATAGATAAAGAGAGAGAGAGAGAGAGAGAGAGAGAGAGAGAGAGAGAGAGAGAGAGAGAGTACATCTTAGGGACTGTAAGGTGTCTTAAGGGGTGCATCTTAAGACACCTTAAGACCCATTATGATGCCTTAGAGTACATCTTAGGGGTCCTAAGGCATCTTAAGGGGACTTAGGACCTCTTAATGGGTCCTACCACCCCTTATGACATGTTACAACCCATTATGAAGCCTAAGAGCACATCTTAGGGGTCGTAAGGTGTCTTAAGGGGTCCTAACACACATTAATAGTTCCTACAACCCCTTATGACACCTTAAGACCAATTAGGAATCCTAAGAGTACATCTTAGGAGTCCTAAGGTGTCTTAAGTGCTCTTAGGACCTATCAATGGGTCCTACAATCCCTTATGACATTTTACGACACATTATGAAGCCTAAGAGCACATCTTTGGGGTTGTAAGGTGTCTTAAGGAGTCCTAAGACCCATTAATGGTTCCTACAACCCCTTATGACACCTTAAGACCCATTAGAAAGCCTAAAAGTACATCTTAGGGGTCCTAAGGTGTCTTAAGGGGTCTTAGGACCTATCAATGGGTCCTACAACCCCTTATGACATGTTATGACCCATTAGGAAGTGTAAGACTACATCTTAGGGGTCGTAAGGTGTCTTAAGGGGTCCTAAGACCTATTAATGGTTCCTATAACCCCTTATGACACCTTAAGACGCATTAGGAAGCCAAAGAGTATATCTTAGGGGTCCTAAGGTGTATTAAGGGGTCTTAGGACCTATCAATGGGTTCTAGGACCCCTTATGACATGTTACAACCCATTAGGAACCCTAAGACTGCATCTTAGGGGTCGTAAGGTGTCTTACGGGGTCCTAAGACCCATTAATGGTTCCTACAACCCCTTATGACACCTTAAGGCCCATTAGGAAGCCTAAGAGTACATCTTAGGGGTCATAAGGTGTCTTAAGGGGACTTAGGACCTATTAATGGGTCCTACGACCCCTTATGCCATGTTACAACCCATTACAAAGCCTAAGAGCACATCTTAGGGGTCGTAAGGTGTCTTAAGGGGTTCTAAAACCCATTAATGATTCCTACAACCCCTTTTCACACCTTAAGACCCATTAGGAAGCCTAAGAGTACATATTAGGGGTCCTAAGGTGTCTTAAGGGGTCTTAGGACCTATCAATGGGTTCTACAACCCCTTATGACATGTTACAACCAATTATGAAGCCTAAGAATGCATCATAGGGGTCATAAGGTGTCTTAAGGGGTCCTAAGACCCATTAATGGTTCCTAAAACCCCTTATGACACCTTAAGACGCCTTAGGAATCCTAAGAGTACATCTTAGGGGTCCTAAGGTTTCTTAAGGGGCCTTAGGACCTATTAATGTGTCCTACAACCCCTTATGGCATGTTAGGACCCATTACGAAGCCTAAGAGCACATCTTAGGGGTCGTAAGGTGTCTTAAGGGGTTCTAAGACCCATTAATGGTTCCTACAACCCCTTATGACACCTTAAGACCCATTAGGAAGCCTAAGAGTACATCTTAGGGACCCTAAGGTGTCTTAAGGGGACTTAGGACCTATTAATGGGTCCTACGACCCCTTATGACATGTTATGACCCATTATGAAGCCTAAGAGAACATCTTAGGTGTCATAAGGTGTCTTAAGTGGTCCTTAGACCCATTAATGGTTCCTACAACCCCTTATGACACCATAAGACCCCTTAGGAAGCCTAAGAGTACATCTTAGGGGTCCTAAGGTGTCTTAAGGGGTCTAAGGACCTGTCAATGGGTCCTACAACCCCTTATGACATATTACAACACATTACGAAGCCTAAGAGCACATCTTATGGGTCGTAAGGTGTCTTAACGGGTCTTAAGACCCATTAATGGTTCCTACAACCCCTTATGACACCTTAAGACCCATTATGAAGCCTAATAGTACATCTTAGGGGTCCTAAGGTGTCTTAAGGGGTCTTAGGACCTATCAATGGGTTCTACAACCCCTTATGACATGTTGCAACCGTTAGGAATCCTAAGAGTGCATCTTAAGGGTCGTAAGATGTCTTAAGGGGTCCTAAGACCCATTAATGGTTCCTACAACCCCTTATGACACCTTAAGGCCCATTAGGAAGCCTAAGATTACATCTTAGGGGTCCTAAGGTGTCTTAAGGGGACTTAGGACCTATTAATGGGTCCTACGACCCGTTATGACATGTTAAAACCAATTACAAAGCCTAAGAAAATATCTTAGGGCTTGTAAGGTGTCTTAAGGGGTTCTAAAACCCATTAATGGTTCCTACAACCCCTTATGATACCTTAAGACCCATTAGGAAGCCTAAGAGTACATCTTATGGGTCCTAAGGTGTCTTAAGGGGACTTAGGACCTATTAATGGGTCCTACAACCCCTTATGACATTTTACTACCCATTAGGAAGCCTAAGAGTGCTTCTTAGGGGTAGTAAAATGTGCTAAGGGGTCCTAAGAACTATTAATGGTTCCTACAACCCCTTATGACACGTTAAGACCTATTAGGAAGCCTAATAGTACATCTTAGGGGTCCTAAGGTGTCTTAAGGGGTCCTAAGATGCATTAATGGTTCCTAAAACCCCTTATGACACCTTAAGACCCATTAGGAAGCCTAAGAGTACATCTTAGAGGTCCTAAGGTGTCTTAAGGGGACCAAGGACCTATTAATGGGTCCTACGACCCCTTATGACATGTTACGACCCATTATGAAGCCTAAGAGAACATCTTAGGGGTCATAAGGTGTCTTAAGGGGTTCTAAGAGCCATTAATGGTTCCTACAACCCCTTATGACACCTTAAGACCCATTAGGAAGCCTAAGAGTACATCTTAGGGGTCCTACCTAAGAGTGCATCATAGGGGTTGTAAGGTGTCTTAAGGGGTCCTAACACCCATTAATGGTTTCTACAACCCCTTATGACACCTTAAGACCCATTACAAAGCCTAAGAGTATATCTTAGCGGTCCCAAGGTGTCTTAAGGGGTATTAGGACCTATTAATGAGTTCTACTACCCCTTATGACATATTACGACCCATTAGGAAGCCTAAGAGCACATCTTAGGGGTCGTAAGGTGTCTTAAGGGGTCCTAAGACCCATTAATGGTTCCTACAACCCCTTATGACACCTTAAGGGGTACTAAGACCTATTAATAAATCCTATGACCCCTTATAGCATTTTACAACCCATTAGGAAGCCTAAGAGTACATCTTAGGGGTCGTAAGGTGGGGTAAGGCAAGTGAAAGAAAGAGAGAGTAAGAGAGTGAGAAGAATAGGAGGAGAGAGGAAGAGAATATGAGAGAGAGATAGGTGAGAATGAGGATAGAGAGATTAGATGGTGTGTGTGTGTGTGTGTGTGTGTGAGAGAGAGAGAGAGAGAGAGAGAGAGAGAGAGAGAGAGAGAGAGAGAGAGAGAGAGAGAGAGAGAGAGAGAGAGAGAGAGATGATAAGGAAGGTTTCCTTTTGCAACAAAGTCTAGCGATGAGATTTACAAATGTGACATCCACCAGATTAATATATAATGTCAAACACTAGAGCTAAAACAAGTATTCAAAGATTGTTACAGATAATGCCAAATACTAGAAGTGAAACAAGATGATTTCAAATACTAGAAGGGAAACAAGTATTCAAACACTATTGCATCTCTCTCTCTCTCTCTGAGAATTCTAAAAATAGTCTTCCCAAATTCCTTGGTTGTTTTCCATTGTTTTCCACGACTTCATGTTACAATCCTGCTTAGCTCTCCAGCTCTGAGTTAGAGAAACGAAAAAGAGAAAATTGGACAAACATGGCATGACACCCAGGGTAGTAATAAAGGTCGCTTCATAGAGAATCTAAATGTAATAATCATATCGTGCATACCAAAAATATTGTGTCAAGTTAGGCTCAAAAGCATTGTACACCCCTTACATAATTTAGAATCCTTGGGAATTCATAGAAAATAGAAGATTGATTTCCACCTAGTCCATGCCTAGTGCATCTATTTCTGCCTGCCAGATTATTACAGGGGCTTCCACCTATTATGAGATCAAAACCTCTAATTGAGTTAATCATTTCATCAATTCTTTCTACTGTTAGATCCTTCACATCCCCCACCTCAATTAGTTTACCCTTTTGATATGACTTTTCCCACCAACTTCCTAGAATAAGCCTATTTTGTTTGCAATTTTTTGTAGATACAACATAATTGAGTAGAATACCGAAATGATGCAAAGCAACTTCTACACCCCCAATTCTAGATAACAGAGAAAGGACATTTATCCCCTTTGGATAAATACGCTTCAAAATAGAAAGGTGGTATCTTATCATTTCTACCTGGAAAGAATTTCCAAGGGATCATATACAATCTATCTTGGAAGAATAGATATGTGTTTGGCAAAGGTAAAATCTGACAATACTTTTGATATTCAGGAAATGCCTCTTCAATTGTCATTAGTGGTAAAGGTAAAATCTGAAAATGATTATCAATAGGAAGGTTATGCACGTAGCCATGTTTTCTACTAGAAACTGAAAAGTATGTATGGTGTAGGGTACCTCCTAAAGCTCCTAGTTTTGATTGTTTTGTTGTGTGTAATAAGGTGAATCCATGAGATCACCCTTGTGTGTGTTTGTTGTTTGGGTCTTTGATGTAAGGGGAAGGACCTAAGGTGAAGTTATAAACCTAGGTTCCTGACACCTTAGTTAGACCTTGCTAGTTGTTGTTTATGTGTCTAGTTATAAAGTATGTTTTAAAACCTTTAGTTTAGGTCCTAGTCATGGGATAGACCTCTTCGACACCTTGGGAGGTCGACAAGATTGGATTTTACCCAAATTAGCAACTCTGTCACTTATTGCTAAAAAGTTGCTTTTTACAAAATGTTGCATGAGCAACTTTTACAAATTATTGCTCTAGATAGGACAACTCTTTTGTAACCAACCTCACCGACCTTCCAAAGCTTCTAAAACTCTTGGAGGATCATATTAGAGGAGAGGGTGCCTCCCATGAGGAGAAGAATAGAGAGTGTATGAAGTTTGACATTTTTACAAGGAAATAGAAGAGTATTTTGAGTCATATTTGTATGGTACGGCCTGGTATAGATTGGAATTGAAGATCCAGTTTAAGGAATTTATAATTCTTTGAGTCTTCTAACATTTCCAATTGATTTGAAGTAGTTTTGTTAAGTGAGTGCAAATTTATTGAATTTTCATTCTCGCTGTCTGAGAAACCAAGGTGATACTGGGCCAATTTCAAAGATGTGATCCTAACAAGAGTTTTATCTAGTGGATCTCCTTGTACACTTGGGAAAAAATAGTTAGGATCATCATCTTGAAGAATCCAAAATCTTGGGCTCTCACTCTTAGTCCTTATATTTTTAACATCAGGCCCTAGGCTAATTATCCCTATGTAATTAGCCTAGTTGTTTAGAACAGTCACATGCATGTATTGTTTATGAGTTGGGGGATCAAACCAGACATGGTTCTAGACTAATTTGGGTTAGGGGAATCCATCCAAGGCATTGCATTTCATCTATGAATCCACCTTCTACCACTTTCCTAAAGAACCAAGCCCAAACTTGCTAATTAGGTCTATGTGTTTTGTGAGTGTTTAGGGGAGCAGGAGTAGATTGAGGTATCAAGGATTTGGGGATCTTAAAAAATCCATAAAGGGTGTCTGAAACCCTATCTAATTTTCATAGAGACCTCTATCATAAAAAATTAAGTCCCAAAACCTCACTGGTTAGGGCTACAAGGAATCCTAGGCTATTAAGGATTTGACAAACCTTGAGTCTTCTAGACCTAACTTAATGGTGGATTCTTGGTCCCTAGGGTCTATTGAGAGTATTAAATCCCTAAGAATGGAATTTTGAATCCACTGGTGAAGTTTTACACCTTATTGTGTGGTTTAGGGAAAGTATTCCTAAAGGAGAAAGTGCTAGGTTCTATGATTTGATTTGGAGAACAAGGAAAAGACAAAGGAAACCTACTGACCCCTTGGGTAGGTCAGGAGACATCCAAGGAGTATTTGTGTGGATTTAGAATAACCAAAATGGAAGATTGAAGAAGTGGCTAGGTGTTGGAGCTCATCAAGTCTTCTTGCAGTGCACTCTGCATCAACTTAGAATCCACAAATTCTGGTTCAATATTATGGAGATATCAGGATATTTTTTCCCATGTGTACCCCTTATTGTATTAAACACATTTTCAAAATAAAAATAGGGGGGTCCTTGCACAAAATTTTTAAGCTTCAGCAATCGATCGACAGGGTGACTTGGAACTCCAAATCCAACCAATCCTTTAACATGGCGTGGTAAACAAAAATTCATATCATCTTCTATAGACAAACCTTTCAAAGATGTACTTCCTTCCAAGTTTATCTTTTGAAATGGTTTTTGGTGATGAGTTTCATTATGATTTTTTAGTCTTTCATTCAATCCCTACAAAAGGAAACCTTGGTTAGCATGACTAATCAAATTGATGACTCTCTCTCTCTCTCTCTCTCTCTCTCTACTTTTATGATTTTGTGTTTAATATAGGGCGTATGCCCTATAGTGCGAATGTCATATAGGGCGTACGCCCTATAGGGTGCACACCCTATGGTGAGTATAGGGTGTGTACCCTTTTAATGAAATTGAAGTTTACCAAGCCTAAGGCTTGGATTTTCCTTGGAGTTCCAACCCAAAGGATTTTAGGATTCAAATAGGCATGAGACGTGTTTTCCAGCAAACCTACTAAAAAATAACATTTTTTGTTCTATGCTCCCCGTTAGGTTTACACATGGTTCAATAATGATAAAATTAGATGACATGATATTGTAGATCTCTCTGATAGCTATCTAACCATGTAATTTATTTTGAATTCTCATTATATTAAGCATTTCATCTCTAATTTCTTTTCTAAGTATGTCTAATTTTTGTCAAAAACCAACGTGTATTCATTTGGGCTTAGATTTTGGCTCGTTCATCGAAGTTTGAAAAAATTTACATTTTCAGAAACTAGACTCCATCCTACACACTTTAAAAAAGAAGAATTTTTGGTTTTCAATTAATTTTCAATGATTTCTAGGGGGAGCACACAATAATTTCACATTTTTAGGATGTGTCCACTTTGGAAAATGGCAAAAAATCACACTTTCATAAAAAAATTAGCAGAAAAATCTGGGATAAACTAGGTGGTGTTAGCTAATTTCTAACTGGAGTGATTAAATTTTATTTTTTTTAAAGTTAACATTTTAGGGGGAGAAAACCAGACACTATGTTACATTTTTCAGAAAAAACAAGACCACTTTTTGTGCTCCCCCTTTTTGAGAGCCTTAATCTCCACTATTTTTTTAAAAAAAATAGTAGTTTAGAAACTAGATTCGGAGTAGAACAACTCTTGTTTTTGTCACATTTTAAAATTTTGAGTGTAAGTATCCTCAATTTCTCATTAAAGTTTAGAGTTTTCTTATTTCAGAAAAAAAGTGGCATCTTATACCCCTTTTTGGTCCCCCGTCTTTGTGCACTTACCCAAGAAGTGTCAGGAAGGAGGTGTAGATGGATCAACAAAATTTAGGAGTTCAATATTGATATACATATCACAAAGCTGGTTAGTGGTATGGGACTTGCAAAGCTCATGGCCCAAAGCAATTTGGATGCCAATCATATAAACATATTGGAGGAAGACCATAGGCCCTATATTTGTGATATGGATTGTTGTGAATGGTATAAGGACATTGTTGGATATTTTCAAAAGATGGTGTTACCCCCTGACATAGATGAAAATAGGAAAAGGACAGTTAAATTATAGGCTATTAAATATGCTATAATTCATGGACAGTTGTGTTGGAGGAGCAATGATGGGGTATTTCTCAAGTGTGTTGACTTTGATGAGTCTAAAATCCTGATGGAACAAATGCATAATGGTTCTTGTGGAGGCCATTACATGGCTAAAACTACTGCACAAAAGATTCTTAGATCTGGCTTTTGGTGGCCAACTATTTAAAAGGATGCTCACAATTATGTTAAGAAATGTGATGCATGCTACAGATTTGCAGGAAAGCTTAAATTTGGGGGAAGTTCACCCTTGAGGCCTGTTGTAGTTGAAGGACCTTTTCAGAAATGGGGAATGGACTTCATTGCTAAGATTTCAAACAAGTCAAGTGGAGGCCATTCTTGGATTCTAGTGGCTACTGATTATTTTAATAAATGGGTTGAAGGAATTCCCACTAGAAAATCTACTAGTAAAACTATGGTTGATTTCATGTTAAAGAATATCTTGACTAGGTTTGGATTCCCTGAGAGTATTGTGGTAGATAACGCAATGTGTTTCAGATCATAAGAGTTTAGTTCCTTTTGCTAGTGATATGGGATCCAAATATCTTACTCATCCCCATATCGCCCACAAGGGAATGACCAGGCTAAATCTAGTAATAAAAGTTTGATCAAAATACTTAAAAGAATGTTAGACAAAAATAAGAAAACCTGGGATTCAAAGTTGCAATTGGCACTGTGGGATGACTGAGTAACATTCAAGAAAGAAATTGGTTGTTCACCTTTTGATTTGGTATATGGAATTCATGCTAGGTTTCCTCAAAACAATCTACTGCAAATGTACAAGTTTGTCCAAGAATATGATGAGGAAATGGATGATGATATGAGAATTAGGATGGATGACCTGATACAACTTGATGAATCAAGAAGGGATGCACATGACACTAATACATTAGGGGTCAATTTGCGACGGCAGGCAAATGCAATGTGTTTTTGGATTTTTTTTTCAATTATAGCCCGACGACGTCGCAATTGCGATGGTAGCGGGATATAAGAGAAAAAAAAAAGGAAAATGTTGCTCATTTGTTATAGCTACCAGACGCGGAAAGGGAAATGATATAGCTAGTCCATCAATATCCATAACCTCAGTAGCAGTTCCCACCATACCAGGGCAACGATATAGCTAGAGCCATTGAAAGGAGACTCGTTGTCCTCTACTCTAGCCGCCTATTCGACATATCGAATAACAAATGGAGGTGCAATAGCAAGGTTTGGCACTGCAAGGTTGGACATTTCAATTTTTTCTATGTTAGCAGGGTTTGGCACTGCAAGGTTGGACATTTCATATGTTTTCACACATTAACTAGAGATCATTGGCCTCTTCAAACTTATCGTCCAATTTCCTCAACAAAAATGGTTGGTCAGGTAGGACTC
>MU225138.1:173858-188943 GCA_018584345.1 Thuja plicata
CAACAACATTGAAAACAAGCTTGAGAAAACAAAATGGTGAAAAGTGTGTGAGTTTTGATGAAAGAAGAATGGAATAAGCAGATATGAGCAAATAGGGTTAAAATTAGGGTTTCATGGGCATTGTATTTTTTTAAAAATTTTCTTTTATGTAAGTGGGGCCCTTTTTTGGCTCCCACTGCCATAGGTTCCTTCGAGTAGGGTCAGGGTGGTTTGTCTCATGTGTGGCCTAGGCACTTGGATTTCCTATGGCTGCTATAATAAACAAATAAATTATTTTTTTGTTTTACTTTGTAACTATCGCAATTGTGACGTCAACCACCTGAATTACGAAAAAAATGCTGTAGCGGCGACGCCAAATGCCCGTCGCAATTGCATTGGGATCAGTCGCAATTGCGACGTCTGCCAAGACAATTGCGACGGGGTTGCTGTAGCGGCAACGCCAAAATCCTGTCGCAATTGCATTGGGATCCGTCACAATTGCAACGCATTCCACAAGAATTATGGTCAGCTGATGCCAGAATAAAGTGGCAGTATAGCGACGGATAGTTGTCGTAATTGCGACGGGTGATGACAGACGTCATAATTTGCGACTAAAAATGACCGACATCTAATACTGTCGCACTTGCGACACATGTCTGTCGGAAATGCGACACATAGCTGTGACAAAATGATGCCAAATGTATTAGTGTGAAAAGAATATGCAAAATTAGTTGCAATATAAGAACCTGTTTGATAAAAGAACAACTGTCAAGAGCTTTGAAGCTGATGATTTGGTCTTGATGTGGAATGCTAGACTTGAAGATAAAGGTAAACATGGTAAATTTGACCCTATCTGGCTTGGACCATATATTATTGACAGTAAATGGGGTGCAAATTCTTGTATCCTTAAAGATTTGCTAGGAAATGTTCTAGAATTTCCAGTTCGTGGACAATTCTTAAAATTTTACTTCTCTTGAAGTCTCAAATCCATGAACAGTATCTGTAGGAGTAGGTTTTTTTTTCTACTATTTCCTATTTTCTATCCTAGGTTAGGTCTGTCTTGTAGGCGGTCTTCTATTTCCAGAGATCTGTGGTTCTTGCCCAAACTTGCATTTAGCCATCCTTAGTCAGAGCCACTGTTAGCACTTGCAGAAATTGTTTATGTCTCCATGCTTATCCCTAACATCTTTGCAATTTTATTTAGTCTCTTCCATTAAACCCTAAGCCCTTAATGTGTTTTCATGATAATTTGAGCGAAAACCCTAGTTTCCTTGGCCTTGTTATATTTCATAGTTACCTTTTTGGGCCACCTAAGTGATCCCTTTTTCCATGTGCTTTGTTTCCTTTCCATGCGGTTGTGAGATCTCCCAATAATTTTCAAATTTTCTTTCCCTTCTCACAACTTATTATTTCCCTTTTGTCGGGTTATCTCCTAACGAAATGGCATATTCCTTTATGATAATGAGATCAAGCGACTATTGTCTGATGAAGTCATGATCCTGTGGTGGTCGGGTGATCTCCAAATATAACCCAAGGTTAGTATTGCATCTCCTAGCTTGGAGTTCACTCGGTCATTGAATCGCCAGATTTTACCATGGTCAAAGGTGGGTTAACTCAGAGTTGGGGTTACAGATCAAAGACCAGTTAAATTTTGTGCAAGTTGAAAAATATCCAATGGTTGACTTGATTTCTTAAATAAAAGATGCACATGATCTATCTTGTAAGCCATTAAGTCAAGGTGACATCTAGCAGTGGTGGGCTCGTATTTTATTTCTGCAGTCGCTAGGTCTCATGATTGAGACAGAATTTTCCAAATTGTTCAGAGACTTTGAGTTTTGTGTTGTCATCGGGTCTCTTGTTGAAATCGAATATTCTCTTTGGGTTAAGAGATTTCCCACAAACCGTCCTATCGTATGAGGATCTAACACTTGTCGCTGAGTCTCTAGATGTAACCATGGTTGAGAAAATCTTCTAGCGACTTGGAGACATAAAGATGGGTGTTAATCTGAGATGAAGGAAAGTTAGTATGGTCAGTTCCCAGGTAAGATCAGTGTATCAGAGGTCGTGTTTTAAAAGGATGATCAATTTTGATTATGGGCTATCAATCAGACATTCCACACCATTTGTGACTTTTTTCTCTTAAATTTGAATATTTTATGTCTCATACTTCATGGTGATGGGGTTTTTTTCAACTTGCAAGACAAGGTAGATGGCTCCGCCATTTATTTTCAACTCAAAGTAATGGCAATTTGAGTGGCTTCGTGGTTGCTACTGATTTTTTAGGATCTCCCTCTCATGGAATTGATGACAAAAATGAAAAATTTTCTACAGGGTATGGTGAAGGTTATGATTAGATTTGTTTCAATATTGGCAAAAGGATTGATTTGACCATTTCTTAGATTGCTTTAACATGTGGATTTGACAGAAAATAAATCTTTTGAATGATCTTTTGAAGAAAGATCTATTGACAAAGAGGACTACATTAATTGTTTGATAGGTGGTTGTTGAAACCCTTTCCTAAGGTTTCCTTCTTCCTATTTATGCCTTTCTTCTCTCTGTTGTAGGGGTTCAAAATTTTTGGTTTTTCAGGCTTTGTTCCCAGGATATACCAGACTGTATTATTTTGTATGAGATAGAATAGAAACTCCCTGCATCTTTTGCACATTATTGAAGTGGTTTTGTTTCAAATCAGATTAGGGCATGTGTGTGATTCATCATACTTAATAAAATTGTTCCAGTTACAGGTCTCTCCTTGGTGTTAATCTTGTGAGTTTTGAGTTTTTTGATTCATTGCATAGGGTTACTTATGCATATGTTTTACTTCTCAGTTCTTGATCTAGGGTCAAGTGAAATATACCGTGAATAGGGCATAGACTCATTTGATTTATCTACATAATAATCTTATAAGTAGTGGTTGGTCTATAGTGATTGTATTCATGTCTTTGAATCTTTGAAAATAGTTAATTCATGTTCCTACGTTTGTATTTGACTCTATGCCCAATGGATAAGGCACTGATCAAGGTTTAGTAAACTCTATTATATTACATGTTTGATTTGGTTTCTAGATATATTCTACATCTTAATATATCAACACCATTTTCAAGCTTTACCTATTTTGTGGTTGATAGTTATGAATTAATACTTGCTAATAGAGAGTCAATGAATGCCTAGTTACTATTTAGTACTTTATTACCATGATCTGTTATTCAATCCAGAGTCAAAAATAGTTGAAGGAGTTATATAGTTGTCTAGATTAGGTGTACCCTGATGACATGTAACTGATTATATGCTTGATAATATTAAGTTGAAGATAATGCAAGGCATTAAATTAGTTGGCAAGAGCTAAAGACAGACTTAACTGGTTGTTTTCTTTGTTTTATTCTACCAAAGTTAAGTGATTGATTTAAAGAAGATTTGTATAGTTGGCATAAAGGTAACTATGAGATAAATAAGGATTTATGCTTTAAATTAGATTGGCTGGGTTTTTTTTCATGCCAAGAATCAAGAATCAAGAATCAAGAATCAATGAATATTATGTCTATATAAGAGACAAGTTTAACTCATTTCTGTATGACATGAAAAGGGGATTAAGGGAAGTTAATAGAACGAGGATGCTAAGAAGAAACTGATGAAGAATAACTTCATACAGTACTGATCAATCAAGATGAATGAGAGCTAAGGAATTCTGCAGACACCAAAGAACAGTGAGCATAGCATCACAGAGAAGAAAGTATGGAGCACAAAAGAATTGAATTGATACATTGATCATAGAGGTAATATACTTAAATAGATCTGAAAATCTTCAATTCAAGTTGCATTAGAAACAAGTCATTTTGTTTCAGTTTAACCAATGAAGCATCAAGTCTCTTAACAGAGTAGGACGTAACAATATGATATATATTGAGGTAGATACCAAGGAGTGCCAAAAAGGTTGATTCATGAATGTAGCATTGGATATGCCTGATGCCTATTAACGATCTAAAAGAGAGGATGATTCAAGGATGGTAGTATTAGATGCCCAATTCTAAGTGACAACATATATGTGTAAAATCCTCTAACAAGGTCACACCTAATAGTGTTTTTGTAACCTTTAATAGGGTTGGCTCTTAACAGGGCTCACTTCAGAAGAGTGAAAATTTGGGGTACCGGTCCCAGTGGTTTTTTCCCTTAACAGGGGTTCCACGTTAAAATCCATGTGTTATGTGTGTATGGTTTATTACTTTACTAATTTATATTTCACATATGCATTTTTGGATTTATCGGTATACTCTGCATATTTACTCTATTTCGGTAAATAGTTATACTGTTTATCGGTAATCAAGGAGAATAAGGACAGACAAGGAAAACTGACAGACAGTTAATTATTATAATTATTTCATGGCATGCATCTTTTAGGTACATAATAATTTGAGGTTTATTTTATTGGTGGTTAGATTAAGGATAAGTTTTTGAGGCCACTGATTCACCGCCCCCCCTCTCAGTTATTACTAACAATTGGTATCAGAGCTTCTGTGCTTAGAAGGAAGGTTTTCAAGAACTAAGGCAAAGATCACAAGATGTGCCCAATTTGATCAAAGATAATTTTTCTTCATGGCAAAGCAGGATAAGACTCCACTTACCAGGTATTGGTAATGATGTTACTCAATTCCTTGAAACTGAATATGTGTTTCCCACATGCGCACCAATAATTGAACAAATGAGAGAGAAGCATGAACATAATGGCATGATGATAGAGATTTCTCCCTCAGTCTCTGATGCTAAATTTGAAGATGTCAAAGAATGAAAATATGCAAAGCAGATGTGGGACAAATTAAAGCTTGTACATGGTGGTGAAAAAAATGTTTTGAGAGCCAAGGCAGAAAGCCTTAGAGGAAAGTTTGATGATCTCAAAATGAAAGAAGGAGAAAACATCACTTAGTACAGCACAAGAATTAAAGAGGTATTCAATGCTATCCGAGGGGTTGGAGGTGTGTTGGAAGAAGATACAGTGGTAAGTAAAATCTTAATAAAATTATTGCCTGCATATGATATTAGAGTAGCTGCCATTCAAGAAATGAGAGCAGTAGCAAATAGCAATGTTACTCTAGACAGTTTAATTGGAAGACTGATTTCATTTGAGATGAATAACTTTGATAATAGTGTCTTACCAAATATAGAGTCTGCATTTAAAAATTCTATGAGAATAAGTAAATCAAGTCACAAAAACACTATGAGAAAAGATAGTGATAGTGAAAGTGAAGAAGATGATCTTGTTGAAATTGAAGCACTTATGGCCAGAAGAATGCAGAGAGGCAAAGGTAAATACAAACGTAAATTACCACTTTTTTTTTTTAATTGCAAAGAGATTGGACACTTTGCTGCAAGATGTACTAACAGAAGAAAAGATGACAGAAGCAATGATAGATATTTTGAGAGGAATTCTAACATAGGTGATTATAGAAGCTACCAACAGTCAGAAAGAAGAGATACCTGAGACTATAAGGACAAAGGAAAGAAGGTCAGCTACCTAGCTAAATGCAAGGATGATGATACTGACACCGAATTTGATGAATACATTGAGATGGTGTTTGTGGTTGTAAAGGATGATTCAGATGATGATGAAGAAAGGTATGTAGAAACAACTCTCATATCTAAAATTAGCAAAAATGATGTTTGGATCGTAGATAGTGGCTGCACTCATCATATGACCAGTGATAAGAAAAAGTTTGAGACTTTTGAATACTACAAGGGTGGATCAATAAGAATAGGAAATGCCACACCTTGTCCAGTTGAAGGTAGAGGAACAATAATGTTGAATAACTAGATAAAATGTGAAAATGCTTATTGGGTAAATGGATTGAATTATAATATATTGAGTGTTTCTCAGTTAAATAATTCAGGTCACAAAGTAACATTTGAAAATAAGAAGGAAAAGATCTTCAACAAGTCTGGAAATCTGATTGCACCGGTGAGAAGAAAAAAGGTAACTTATTCTATCTAAATGATACTGACTCCACTTGTTTGATTTCTACAAATGAAGACATATGGTTGTGGCAAAAAAGACTATGTCATGTGAACTTTGAAAACATGATAAGAATTAGCAAAAAGAAAAATGTCAGAGGCTTACCGACAATGACCAAGCCCGACAACATCATGTGTAAAAAATGTCAAAAAGGTAAAACGACAAAGTCTAGTTTCAAAAACAAGACCCATACATCTGATGCAATTCTAGAATTAGTCCATATTGATTTATGTGGACCCATGAGGACAAAGAGTTATTATGGAGATAGATATTTTATTCTCTTTTTTGATGATTACTCTAGAATGATGACAGTTCTTGCCGACCTGTGGGCTTATGCTAATTCCTATTGAAATTTATTGCCATTTCTTCCTATTAAGCTAACTAATTATCTCTACAAAGTTGCCATTGCTATTTACCCTATTATGGAATCTAGCATGTTATTATAGGCAGTAAATTACTACTGACAAAGATTACAGCCAATTTACATTGTCCGCACATAAATTCAATCCTTTTATATCTATGGAAAATTACATACTATATTAAGGTTATATGCCTGAGTTGAAAATTTTTGCATATATCCCCAGACCAATATATTTTGACAGTCTAGGGCCAAAGCACAACAAAAGCGGTCAAAAACTGTAGATCTAAAAATTTCAAGACAGGTTTCTGCACCAAGAACACCACAACAAAATGGGATTGCTGAGAGAAGGAACAGATCAATAGTTGATTGTGCAAGAACACTGATGATAGAGAAAGGCATCACCCAAATCTTCTGGAGGGAAGCTGTCATTACTAATGTTTACACACTGAATAGAGTACAACTGAAGAAAGACACCAAGAAGACACCTTATGAGCTATGGTATGGATACACAGCCAATGTGAGTTATTTCAAAATTTTTGGCAGTCAATGTTATATCTTAAAATATGATATAAATGGAAAACTTGACTCCCAGAGTGATGAAGGAATTTTTAAAGGGTATTCTACCAAGAGAAAGGCTTACAAATGTCTAAACAAAGCCTCTAACAAAATTATTGAAAGTGAAAATGTAAAGATAGATGAATTTGTAGAGTAGAATGAATAGGAAAGCACTAAAGAACTAGCGGAATACAATAAGTTCATTTACAACGAGGAACCTGACACTCTACGCTACCAAAAATGTAGATCCCCTAAGCTACAATTCATTGCTCCCGAGCATCAGGCTGCAAATACCGATAGTCAGGATAATGATCAAGATAATGTGCAAGGTGATAAAGAACAAAATGAAGATCAAAATAATGATCAAGATGATAGACAAAGAACTATACATGTAATTACAAGATATGTAAGAAGGAACCATCCAGAGGTCCATATCATAGGAGATAAGAAAGGTGGTACAAAAACAAGAAGTAATTCTTTAAACTCAAATTGTTTAATTTGTGAGTTTGAGCCAAAATCTGTTAATGCTGCACTAGATAATGAGGAATGGATAAGTGTTATGAATGATGAGATTGAGATGATTGAGAAGAAAAAAACATGGTCACTTGTGCAAGACCAGATGACAAGAATGTCATCGGTACAAAATGGATATTCAGGAATAAGCTGAATGAGAATGGAGAAGTCACAAGCAACAAAGCAAGGCTAGTAGGAAAAGGGTATGCACAAGAGGAAGGTATAGAATATGGAGAGACCTTTGCACCCTTTTCTAGGCTATAAGGGGTAAGAATATTACTTTCTTATGTTGCATTCAAAGGATTCAAGGTATACCAAATGGATGTCAAGTTAGCATTCCTAAATGGAATACTTGAAGAAGAGGTATACATTGAACAACCAGAAGGGTTTTTTGATCTAGACAAGAAGGACATGGTATATAGACTTCACAAAGCCTTGTATGGATTGAAACAAGCTCCAAGATCTTTGCATGAATGAATTCATTCCTATCTAATAAGTATTGGATTTGTAAGGACAAGTGAAAATAGTAATCTTTATTTCAAAGAAGACACTGATGCTAACACCCTGATTGCTGAAATATTTGTTGATGACATTATATTTGGAGGCAATGATATGCTATGAAAATCATTTGCTAGTGAGATGAGAAAAGAATTTGAGATGTCTATGTTTGGTGAGATCAAGTTCTTTCTTGGCCTCCAGATCATGCAACAAGGAGAAGGTATTTTTATTACACAGTCCAAGTACATCAAAGAGGTCCTAAAAATATTCAAGATGGAAGAATCCAAAATAGTTAGAACACCAATGGCTACAGGATGTAAGTTGACAAAGGAGGACAAGACAAAAGAGGTAAATTAAACTTTGTATAGATCAATGATTGGAAAACTCATGTATGTTTTACACACTGGACCAGATATTGCACATGTAGTGGGAATTGTTGCTAGATTTTTTTCTAACCCCAGGGAATCACATATGACTATTATAAAAAGAATTCAAAGATATCTAAAGAATACTAAGGAATTTGACTTGTGGTATAGAAGAGAAGGAAAATTTGAACTAAAGGTGTTTACCAATGCTGATTGGGCTGGAAATCTTGATGACTAGAAGAGAAAAATTGGAGGAGCATTCTTTATGGGTGACAGACTTGTCACATGGATTAGCAAGAAATAGGGATGCATCTCACAGTCTACTATAGAAGCAGAATATGTTGCTACTGCTGCAAATTGCTCAAATATTGCATGGATCAAATAGTTGCTGGAAGGTATGCATATGAAGATCTTAGAACCAATGACTATCTATTGTGATAACACCAGTGCAATAAACATTTCCAAGGATCCAGTCATGCATGCAAAGACTAAACACATTGCCATCAAGTATCATTACTTGAGAGAACAAGTTCAAGAAAAAGAGGTGATACTTGAATATGTGCAATCCAAAGAACAATTGGTTGATATCTTTACCAAGCTACTGCCCAAGGATACATTTGAGTACCTGAGAAAGAGACTAGGGGTCAAACCCTTGTCTACCAGTCAGTAAAAGACTAAAGGATGCATCAGCCTACTTATTATCACAATATCATTTATGTTGATGCAAGCAAAGAGAAGAACTTCAAAGCTACATCTATATACAGACAGGTATATATCAAAACTGAGCACCAGAGCATATTGTTGTATTGTTGATGGATAAGGGAAATTCAAGGAATATATTATGGATAGGAGGAAAATGATTGTTTGACATAAATGTCAAATACTTGTAAAATATTTGTTTGGCATTGCTGTGAAATGGAGAGAGTTTGTCCATATTATCACAGTCTTTAAAAAAAAAAAGAAAGATTGTCCATTATCAGATTACTCCAACAGGGGGAGATCATATCTATAGGGAGAGAATTTGTATGGAGGAGTTAATCCAAAAGAAGAGTTGTTGACAAGAGATAAAGACATGGAATGTGAAGAACAATCAAAGGAGAGATATTGACACAAGGAAAGGATGCAACACATCAGAACAAGAAACACAAAAAGCTCCAAGAATCAAATCTAAGCTAAAACAAAGCTACCGATAATCAAACATTTTGATCGGTTATCAAAAAAAAATTGTTTGGTAGTTTGATGAATCTCAACAATTGTATTTTATATTGTATTAGAAATAGTATAGTGTGATAATATAAGTTTGTTGCCATCAATGCCAAAGGGAGACATTGATGACATGTAACTGATTAAATGCTTGATAATATTAAGTTGAAGATAGTGCAAGGCATTAAATCAGTTAATGGTTTGTATTGTCATTGATGTCAATTTGATATCATATGTACGGTCATGTATAAAATGCCAAAGACTTCAGAGAATAAATGGAACAAAGGTTATGCTTTCAGCAATGCATAAAAGCCAAGTATTCACTAAGTGACAAATAACACTGACAAAGTGCACACCATCGGTAAAGGAAAAGAAGAAAAGTCACAATGATACCCGACGAATCAAAGTCATAGTGATATGTGACGAAGCAAAACCATAGGATGCCCGATGAGCTGAAAATAGAGTTGCTCGATGGATGAAGATCCTGAAGCTAACTGGAAGTCACACTGACAGAACTAATAGTTGTAACCGATGACTAACTAAAGAGTTGAACAATGGAATATACAGTTCAGAAAATGACAAAACATCTAGCTGGCAAGAGCTAAAGATAGACTTAACTAGTTGTTTTATTTGTTTTATTTGACCAGAGCTAAGTGATTAATTGAAATAAGATTTGTATAGTTAGCATAAAGATAACTACAAGATAAATCAAGAGTTATGCTTTAAATCAGATTGGCTAGATCATTTTTCACGCCAAGAATCAAGAATCAAGAATCAATGAATATTATGTCTATATAAGAGACAAGTTTAATTCATTGTTGTATCACATGAAAAGGGGATTAAGGGGAGTGAATAGAAAGAGGATGCTAAGAAGAAACTGATGAAGAATAAATTCATATAGTACTGATCAATCAAGCTGAAGGAGAGCTAAGGAATTCTGTAGACACTGACGAATAGTGAGCACAACATCATAGAGTAGAAAGTATAGAGCACAAAAGAATTGAATTGATACATTGATCAGAGAGGTAATGTACTTAAATAGATCTGAAAATCTTCAATTCAAGTTGCATTAGAAACATGTCATTTTGTTTCAGTTTAACCATTGAAGCATCAATTCTCTTAACAGAGCAGGACTTAACAGTCTTATATATATTGAGGTACATCCCAAGGAGTGCCAAAAAGGTTGATTCATGAAAGTAGCATTGGATATGCCCAATGCCTATTGACGGTCTAAAAGAGAGGCTAATTCAAGGATGGCAAGATTAGATGCCCGATACTAATTGACAACCTATATATGTAAAATCCTCTAACAAGGTCACACCTAACAGTGTGTTTGTAACCTTTAATAGGGTTGGCTCTTAACAGGGCTCACTTTAGAATAGTGAAAATTTGGGGTACCGGTCCCAGTGGTTTTTTCCCTTGTTAGGGTTTCCACATTAAAATCCATGTGTTATGTGTGTATGGTTTATTACTTTACTATTTTACATTTCACATATGCATTTCTAAATTTATCGGTATACTTTGGATATTTACTGTATTTCAGTAAATAGTTATACTACTTATCGGTACTCAAGGAGAATAAGGAGAGACAAGGAAAATTGACAGACAGTTAATTATTATAAGTATTTCATGGCATGCATCTTGTAGGGATATAATAATCTGAGGTTTATTTGACTGGTGGTTTGATTAAGGATAAGTTTTTGAGGCCACTGATTCACCCCCCCTCTCAATTATTACTAACATACCTACCTTTGTTTTGCAGAGCCAGAAGAAGAAGAGCAAAATATTGACCCTATAGTTGGTCTCATTATCTTATAGAGCTTTCATACTTGGAATTAACCACTTCTAACATCAGTCTTAAGATATATCGGTTTCTTTCATAGCGTAATAGTTTCAAACACCAACAGAATGGTGGCCTCCATTTCCTTGGTTGTATCATGTGCCCTGAAGAAGTCTAAGAGATACTCAAATAGAAAAATTCTTATGGCCCCCATCTGCTGAGCCATCCACTCATCTATCACCAGTGCTTTGTTTTTCATGGCCCTCAATGCATCAACATCACCTTGAGGGAGCGGTGTCCTGGAGACCGAAGGTATGGGTGTTTCAGAATCGAGGGGGAGCACTAACTCTATCAGGAGTATGAAAATATTGGCATTGGGAACCTTCAACTCCTTCACCATTCAAGATTTATTTTCATACTGGGCATGAATAGCCTGGCTCACTTCATTCAAGAGATCCAATTCCCCTTGCTGCATTTTCTTTCCCATATGCACCTCTGTGATTAAATACTCTTCAGTAATAACCTCTGAGTCTTCTCTTCTTGTTTGAGGGGTGGAAATTATTGCCACTATATTAACATCTAGGGCCCTTTGGCTTGTGTGAAGGGTACGAGCCTTCTTAGGCCTCTTGGTAAAAATGGGGGAAACTTGGCCTTTATCTCATGAAAGATGAAGGCATCGTTGACTTTGCAAAAATGAGGGAAACTCTGGTCCCACCAACTTTGGGGGAAGTAGTCCCATGGGGTGGCCTGGCTAGCTCCCTCCTAAAGGATACCAAGTGTTGTTAAACCCCTGATCCATGGGTTCTACCAAGAAAGTGGCTAGAGGATGTAGGAGGTCATATAATTTTTTTTTCTGCCCCGACATTCCTCATCTCTATGTCTACATGCCTGGTGATGATGTTGGTCCTGTCAAAGCGTTCCTTGTTGGTGGTCATAACATATAAAAAGTAGTACATCCAAGGAGATAATTCTTCGGCACAGGGTTCACCAAAAATCTTGCATAGAAAGATGATTATCGCCTTGATGGGATCCTTGAAGTCAGATTGAGGGATGTCTGTTTGCATTTTCTTGTAGTCCTGCTATAGACTTTTTAGCCATTCAGTCTTGAGATGGTGTCAGGCTAGATCAACTGCTTCCTCAAAATGCCTAAGGGAAGCAACCTTAGTGAGAGTAGTAGCACCTATGATGCATGGTATGTGCCACCCTATGGCGGTTACATCATAGGGTATGTGCAAGATCATGGGGGGCCAAAAAGTGGCGATGTGAAAAAAATCCACTTTTCACTCGTCCAAAAGCGCATGAAAGTGCTTGTTGACTTTTTAGTAGGCATGGGTGTCAGTACACCTGGGAAAACCTAACACCAAAGCACAAGACTAATCAGGTACATGATTTTTTTGGGTACCTGAAAATATCAGGTACTTGAAAAAATTGGGTACCCGAAACCTGTGGCATAAATCAAAAACCCGTGAGCCACTTTCCTCATTTCTCTCATCACTTTAGGTTTCTAAAACGGCTAGATATATCATATACATGATTTTTTCAGGTACCTGATTTCTCCAACAACAAATTTGACTCCACTATTTATCTGGTAAGTAAATTCTTGTTATGTCTAGATTGATTTTTTTCATTTTCATGTTAAATGTAGTTTTTTTGGTAAAAATGGGGTTTTGTATTGATTTTTTTAATAATATATGAAATCAATTTGAAATTTATATTTTTTTATTATTTAATCAGGCATGGCTAACAATAATGAAGATAATAACCCTCCCCCGCCAAATAATGATCCCCAAAACAATCCATAACTGCTTCAAAACCTTCAATCTTTAGAGGATTTGATACAAGAGAATCTGAACACTATACGAGGCTTCAAAAACACATATAAGAATATACCTACCTTAGCTCCTATGCTTACCACCCTAAATACCATTTTTGAAAACATTGACACCATTACGCAACAACATAATGCTGCTCTTCATTGGCGTGATGATATGCACACCCAATTTGATGATGGGCTTGACCATGATGGGATTGCTACCCTTAATATAACTAAGGAAGATATAGCCTCCCTTTTTGTTAATCCTAAAATCAGATTAAAAGTTGACCCCAAAAATCCAAAATTATCAATAAAATGGTGCACAAACGAAGCAATGCGCACACACTTTTGGGATTGCTGGTGGGTGGTTTTTGATAAACCACCCCATAGCAATTTTGAGCTCCCTTTCTATTTCATAAAAAAATTGTATGCTAAGTTTGTGCTTGGTCACAATGTTAATTATTGGAGCATGAGGCCCAACATGGGCGTAAGAAGAGGAGCTCCTCAGACTAGGCCATTTTCCCAGCACAAAAAGGCCACTACCTTTGTCCCCCCAACTGATGTCGTACCCCCTCCTCCAGTGCAGCATCCTGATATCATTACAGAGGCTACCTCATAGAGTATTAGGGCCATTCACATGCTGAGTGATCAGTTGATCACACAGACCAGGTCATTGTTGCCTCCTGATGTGGATCATGCTGGTGCATCAAAATCTGGCATCAGTTCACATGTATGCGTGCCCAATTCTTGCATTATGTGCAAGAATTTATGCTTCTAACCGCTTACTGATGCTGATACATATCAGTATGTTACTAATGAGGAGGAAACAAGATACGCAGCTACAGAGGCTGCAACACCTCATGGAACATCTGCGTCTCATGAGAGTGTTGAGGAGGGGTACGCAGAGCGATCGAGTCATGCTGATATGGTAAGAATAAACATTATAAATAAATTTGTCAGATGACTTATTTAATTTAAAAATAATTTATTTATTTAGATTAGTTTTAATGACTACATGCACTTATGTATATATATTTCATCCATTTATGTTCACTTGATCACAGAGGAGGAGTTGAGGCAGGTGGATGACTCCACACTTTCGGCTATTTTATTTGGCCTTGACACCTATATGGTATATTATAAATTATGTACCCATTAGTTTTTTTTATATTATTTGGTGTACATGCTGAAATCTCTATCCATTAGAGCAATAAAATTCATACATTTACTAATATATTATCATCTTATTGTACTCTTGCAGGTCTCAGCTGATGTCAGTTGGGGGCACGATGGGGTTCCTTCCTCATGCATCGACAAAGGAAAGGTAATTAATTGTTTAAGATTAATTATGCATGTATATGTATTTTACTTGTGTGTGGTAATAAATAAGTTACATGCACTTTATTGTATAGGGTGTGGCTCACGACGATGTCTCAACACAGGTTAGAGAGCCTGGGCTCACATGCATCTCGATTCGGGGTGATAGCCCGATTGTACATAGATTTGTACATATTTTTATTTGTATTTTGTAACCAGGGATGTTATGATGAAGTAAATTTATATATAATTGACTATCTTTTTTACTCTCATAGGTTACTCCTAGTGCGAGAGAGGCCCCACGAGAATCAGTCCTATCTTTGTTGACTCAGCCCACTATTCCAGAGGAGGGGTCGGTGGACGTAAGTTGTAATTTTAGTTCAATCAATTTGTAATTTTATTATGCTATCATCCTATTTTGTAAATTTACTACTCTATGTTGCACCTTGGGCCCCTACACCACTCTACTAATCTCATTATTGTAAATATATATTTATAGGTCGGAGTTGGTATTGGTGGCACTATCTGTTTGCTACCAAAGACTTATGTTAGGACACCTGATCGTAGTAGGCCACCAAGAGGCCAGGTACATATGTTTGTATTAAATTATAATTTATAATTAAATTCATGTTTGAATTATGAATTAAATATATGTACAAATCATATAAACTAAGCAATCTAACTTGGGATTGAACTCATT
>MU225138.1:242841-253688 GCA_018584345.1 Thuja plicata
GATTTGTTGAAAAGGCCTGAAACTTCCAAGTAAATGTGATTCGCTGGTGTAGAGATAGATTCACGGTCTACTCATACTCCAAACAACAAAAGTGTTGGTTGGGAACTGTGGAGTTTCTTTGTCATTTTCATTAGTACATTTTTTATAACGTAGGAAAATAGTGGTATGTTTGCAGATGAAATAAGAAGCAGTAGCGAATTTGGGATGCCCATTTATGAGATTATGAACTAAACTGGGGGCAACCCCTATGTTGGAACACACAAGATAGATCTGTTGAGGCAGTTGTAGGAAACGCCAAGCACAAGCAGCAACAGGTGTAAAGAAAAATTTCACAAGCCTTTGCCCTCATCCTCTCTACCTGTGATGATATAGGGGTGTTGAAATAGGTTTTGGGTGTCCATCACCGCACCAGGAAGGTGTGTGTGATTTTGCATAATGCCTTAGAGAAATGTGGTCGCAGACATTGTCGTGAACACAGGTTATGAGCAAAAAGCATTTTTTAAAAGGGTTAAAAACTCTTAGGTAAACGCAATCCGCAGGTGTGGAGCTGTTACAATATTGCTAGTGTTCTCTCTATCTATATACGATATTTGGGCTTTGAGCACTGATAACTAGCTTTGCAGTGGCTTGGGGTGTGTGCATATTGCTTGACATCACAAATGATGTCCCTTTTAGAGGATCACAAACATGATTCTAAGGCAACACCAAGAAGTAAAAGTTTTTATTTCTGATCAAAACTTACGGGCAATGATATTACATGGGTGCTTTATATGGCGGTATCAGAGAGTTGAAATGCTGCAACCGACACGGTGGTTGTGGGGGCTGCATAGCGGGAAGAGGATTAATAATGTCACCACTTCTATCAACATGTATAGAGAAAGCATGATGATGTTTTAGAGAAGGTTTCCACGGTGTGGTTCCAATGGCCTCATATTCTTCCAGGAGTGTCATTGATGATGTTCGAATGCACACCTTTGTACCACATTTATTGTGCCCATCTCAGTACTATGGAAGCTCAAATTGGAAACAACAAATTCTGCAAAATACAATATTAAAAATGTGTATGAATGTGATAAAACAAAACACAGTGATGTTGACAATATGTGTTTGAGGAGGGATACTAATTTTAATGAGAAAATGTATTTTCCCAGAAGTGAAATACTTCTATTTAAAATGCACAGCCAGGTACTTTTATTTTTACCAATACATGGGTGAAATAATGTGTGAAAAATTGAAATTTTACAGAGCAGATTAGTTTTTCTGGGATGAATTTTCTTTCTCTAAACGCATGCAGAGGATGGGGAAAGTAAATGTTTGGACCTAGTAATCTTGTTTTATTCAATGAGTGAAGTATTTTGCAAAAGTTTCTCTGTGAAAGTGAAAAAGGGTAAATTGCAGTTTTAAGGTGAATAAATATGCAAAAATGCTATATGGAAACATTTTCTATGAGTATGATTTTTTTACAGGACGAAAATGCAATGCTAAAAGCATGTTGAAAATACTTAAAAAGGAGGATAAGAGATTGATTATTGTGTGTCGATACTTGTGGTGAAGTATCGGTAGGTGTGTTTTGTACCAACATTCTTGAATCTTCTACCCCACACTCGGCTTGTCCTATGGATAATCATGGCCTCAGTCATAAGCAAAAAAAACCCTACTCTTAAATTTCAGCATGATACATCCCCAGACTTCTCCAAGAGTAAGAAGGAAAAGTATGCCAAGAGGGCAGCTCCTCCCATTAAAACTAAGCTCAAGTCTACTAAAAAAAAATTCAAAAATTAAATTTGATTATGAAGTTGAAATCATTGACAAGACCGATATCTCTAGTAGGTCTACTCATCTCAAGGGAAAACCAGAAAAGAGATTTTGAAAGAGGTCTCGGACTTGGGCAATACTGAGTCTGGAGATATTGGCGGGAATGAGGTTTCCAAGATTGCCTCGGATAGTAGATCGACCAATGTTTCGGCCAGCATGAATTCTGAAAGTAGTAAGCCTACCCATGAAAAGAATGGAACTAAAATAGTTCGCGTGGATAAGGATAAAGATAAGGCCCTGCTCAAGGATGAAAAGTGCAATGCTGGCTCTACTTTGGGGGAGGCTGATTCGTTGTCTATGGGACTTGCAGAGGTGGAAAAAAATATTACATTGGTGGATGGGAAGCTTGCGAAGGTGGATGTCAAATTGTATAATGTATGCAGGTATGCGTTGAAGGTGAGGCAAAACTCAGCTACCACTCTGTGCTTGTTGCAAGATGACACTGGTAAGGATACCAAGGATGTGGAGGACCGTATGGAACTCTTCTAGTTCCACATAGAAGATTGGGTGGTGATGATGTTTACCTGTGAATAAAAGAAACCAAAGAACTACGGCTGGTTCCTTCCTCTCTTTTTTTTCCTTTTGGTTTATCTTGGCCTTCTGGGATGTGTGGATGTTTATTTAGGCTTTACTAGTTTTCTCTGGACCTATACTTTGGTTATTGTTGTTAATGACCCTAAGAGGTATTTCTTTATAACTCTTTTACATACCGTGATAAACACTACGATGGACTCTATTATATTTTGGGCTCCTTTTAAATTTTAAGCTCATCCTATTCAACATGACAATGATTATGTGATACGGATGCATGTTCCAGGCATAATGTTGGTTCCCAAAATTGCAGATTGGAAATCCAAGAGCCTGCCACTTCTCCAATAGGATTCCACAATCAATTCTGGCCAACAAACGAGAATCACCTTGATTCCCCTGCACCTTAGACTCCGTTACACCCAGGAGGGTAGACCTTCACCTCAAACGCTGACTGTCTCGTCCAAGGCTTTTCTATAGCGATTTTAAGATTTGGTGAGTTCTTCGGCTGGCAAATTCCTTGAACTCAATCAATATGAAATTGAATGCTGAATGTTTGGATTAAATGTTTTGTGTAATGATTCTAAATAATGGATTTGAGGTTTTTAGGAAAGAATTGATAGATTTTCTGACTTCACATATAAACCCAATAATTCAAAAATAAAAGACCAGTGCCTCTACTCATTCGGGAAAAAGAGTCAACTTTGATGAAGATTACATACAAATTTATAATGTTCTACGCTCTTATACTACCAATCAATTAAATAATCAAGTTGTGACAGATCAAATATTTATGCAATCTTAAATTAGTCCAGATTGAACTTTAACTCCTTGGAGACAAACTGGACACAAATTCGGAAACAATTAAATATTTCACGATATCTATGACGATCGAGTTTAAGATGCTAAATGACCATGTCCACTTATCTGATATTTAAATTGTATACAGAATTTGAAAAATAATTATAAAGGATGGTTCATCTGCAGTTTAATTCTCCATGCCTTTAATAATAATCAAAAGACATTTTATTTTATTATTAAAATAAAATGATTGAATAATAATAAAATAATTGAATTTATATTACAAAGTCATATTGTTACTCCTTATTCCTCCTTAGAGATATTCTCCTAATTATAATGCTTCTTTTTATTCGCCTCTTGTATCGGATTATACAATCCCTATTTATATTTGGTTTTACAAAGTGACGCTTCTTTTCACCATCAAAAGTCGCATCCCCTTTATTAAACAAACCAAAGCTTTTTTATTTTAACTAATGACAAATATAATCTTATACTATCCTAATAATACTATTTCCAAATATTTTTTCGTGAATGGTTTCCCCGTGCCTCTCCATGGCTAAATACACGACAACACTTACATCTTCCTTCTTGCTTACATCACTTTTCCCTTTGACCTGTGGCTGTTACGATAAATCTAAATATGATTACTGGCGAGATGGGAAGCCAGGCTGGGCATCATTTTTAGTATATTTCTCCACACATGCAGCTTCCTTGGTGAAAATGCCACCCATTCTCTCAGAGTTTCTCAACTTCAAAAGACATTCCCATCCAGACTCAAGAGACAAAGTTCCTGTCACAAACTATCAATAAGATTTACGGTGTTTAGCAAGGATGAAGAATCTGGATTTATAGATTTTTTATATCACCATATTTCATTCAATGGATGCTACGTGCCATAAAAACACCAACACGAAGGCAAGTAGGTGGGGGTCTATGAGAGATTATTTCCAAAGCTCGTAGAAACACAAATACAAGCATGACATCGGGATTACTCTGTCTCCCTCCTATGCCATCGCAAAGCAAAAATATATTTTCATCTAGTTTCTCCATCGTAATTGTTATGTGATGAATTCCTTTGTTTTCTGTACAAACTTAGTGCATCAATCCATGTCTTGTCTGCAATCACAGGTCTTCAGATAGTTCACTCATCGATGTGTATGAAAATTAATTATTTCCACTTCTTATAACTGTCCATATATTCTTCTCCAATCAATGGTTTATTTACACTACTTTTATAATGCTTTCAATTTCACAATCTCCTAAACTTTTGACTTTTTTCATCTCTAGGAAAAAAATATCATATCCGTTTATTGTGAGAATGCAGGGGCATATAGGAATATCTTCAGTTTCTAGGCATTTATTTGTAGTAATTTTGCATAAATCGAGACCCAAAATTTGGGCTCCATCAGTGGCTCTTGTTGGGGACATATGCCCCTTGCAGGCATAATGAGTATCCCAACTATCTCTGGGTGAAGCAGACCATATTAGATATGCAAAGTGATGTTAGGAGCCCCAAGCCCCTCTTAAAGTGAACACTTATTCCTCCTTCTATCAAACACCTGATTTTGATCACATAACACTTTTAATCTTGTTGCATTACACATGTCATCCTTATGGATAATTCTCATTGCTTCATCAATGTGATCTTTAACATCAAATCTATGTTTATCCCTTGAGAAGTCATCGGTTCCACTGTCATCCTTGCTGAATAGAATATTTTGGTTAATCATACAAACCTCTAGATTAGTCTTCTTTGTTTGGATACCTTATTGTTCACTATCTGTCCCATCTCTATATTCTAGATGTTTTTCCTCCTCACCAAAAGGCTTTGATAATAGCTTATCTTCAAGAAGTACAAACTCTATCTCACCTAGAGTTTGATCAGCTAGGACATTTCAAAAATTTTGAGAACTATGCTTCAACACATTCTCTTCATCATGTCTGGCTGATTCCATCTCATCTTCATATGTTTGATGTACTTCTGGATCATAGGATGAACTGAAAAATGTCTCATCTTTTGAATGCACATCGTGAGTTTCACCAAGTTCAAAATTAGGACTGCTATCTTCATCATGATGCTGATGGATTTGATTACACAGAAGATCCCCTTCAAACAATGGGTTCAAGATCATAGAAAATTCAGGCATACACTCATGAGACTTTTCATTTGGATCAAGTGTTTCATCAATAAGAGTAATATCTTCATTGACATTATCTCCTGAAACTTCCTCCTGTTCATGCAGTTCTATTTTATCTCCACAATTTAATTCCTAGGAATTATCATTTCCTTCATCTAGTACCTCTTGAATATGTGTTGATCTATCAACCTCCTTACCATGGTGGACTGAGAAAAAATTTGTACCATTCTTCTCAACATGTCTTTGGTATTCTATGTCTAATAAGGCTGAAATGTTTTCCACACTGAGAAGTTCCTCTTCCTCATTTTCACATTCACTGATGTTTGATATCATACAAGTATCATTATAAAAAAGTCCTTCCTCAGATTGTCCGAAAAATTCTTCTCCATTCAAATCTGAAACTTCACTTGACTCATATGGTATGTCAGTTCTGCACTCATTCTCCTCTGCAACCAATTCATTATTCATAAGTTTGAGAAAAGTAAGAGACTGATGATCATATAAGAGACCTAGTTCTCATATTCTATTGAAAAGATCAAAGGATGGAGGTCTGCACTCTGAAGGTATTTCTTGACAGATATTAAACATCCTCATGAAGAATTGTACTGCAGATTCTTCTTCTTGTTTCTCTAAGTTCAAAAATACATCTAAAGGGGATATGTAATTTGGATCTTTTTCATCATCACTGAGATTTCCATCAAGCTCAAGGCTTTTTTCAATATGATCATAAGCCTCCTCTTCTCTGTCTTCATCATCTTCTTCTAATATTTGAAAAAGAAGCTTTAAATCAGGGTCATCTAGCGAGATTCCCAAGTTTTTGACCTTTCTCATTAATTCTTTTCATGGCGGCATAATTGTTACAGGTATCCTCTAATACATATTTACCATCCTCAAGAATAAGTGTGCAGAAGACTCGCCTTCAAATCTCTCCAAACTAAAAAATGCATCAAGTAGAGACATACTATGTTCCTCTTCCATGCTGCAACTTTGGTCTTCATATTGTTCATAATACAAGTCATCCTCCTCAATTACATCATGAAATTCATATAAGAACCATTGTTCAAATTCATTCCAAGATGAGATACTTTGTGTAGGTAGTGATTCATAAGCTTGTCTCGCAATGTCTTTTAGTATCCTGACAAATAGCTTCATTACCTGATCCTATGCGCCAATTTCATAATCTTCTAAAAATATGTAAAATGCATCCAAATGTTGAAGTGATGATTCATCCCATTCTCCATGGAACTTCGGTACAATTTTTGAAAGTTGTGGGGATAACTTGCTAGGTTCATAATCAAAATTGCTGAAATCCAATGGCCTGATGCCATTTGGAATAAAAGGCTTTCTTTGAAATGATTGATACATTTGAAATAAAACTATTTACCATCTCCTTCCGAGTCTTCTCCCTCAGTAGAGTTACCAACTGAAATCTTATTGAATAGAGTCGCCACCTCTTTTGAGGAATGTAATGATTTGTTGATCTTCTAGGTTCTTTCTTCCAGCAGAGTATGCTTCCAAAAAAATGGATTTAATTTCTTTCTAATTTTGATCTGTGAAATCTATAATTCTGGGTAACTTCACAATATATATTGTGAGCAACTCTCCCCAGTAGAGTCGCCAATCTATTGGTTCCCAAAACCACAGATTGGAAATCCAAGAGCCTGCCACTTCTCCAATAGGATTCCACAATCAATTCTGGCCAACAAACGAGAATCACCTTGATTCCCCTGCACTTTAGGCTCCGTTACACCCAGGCGGGTAGACCTTCACCTCAAACGCTGACTGGCTGGTCCAAGGCTTTTCTATAGCGATTTTAAGCTTTGGTGAGTTCTTCGGCTGGAAAATTCCTTAAACTCAATCAATATAAAATTGAATGCTGAATATTTGGATTAAATGTTTTGTGTAATGATTCTAAATAATGGATTTGGGGTTTTTAGGAAAGAAATGATAGATTTTCTGACTTCACATATAAACCCAATAATTCAAAAATAAAAGACCAGTGCCTCTACTCATTCGGGCAATAGAGTCAACTTTGATGAAGATTACATACAACTTTATAATGTTCTACGCTCTTATACTGCCAATCAATTAAATAATCAAGATGCGACAAATCAAATATTTATGCAATCTTAAATTTGTCCAAATTGAACTTTAACTACTTGGAGACAAACTGGACACAAATTCGGAAACAATTTAATATTTCACGATATCTGTGACGATCGAGTTTAAGATGCTAAATGACCATGTCCACTTATCTGACAGTTAAATTGTATACAAAATTCAAAAAATAATTATAAAGGACGGTTCATCTGCAGTTTAATTCTCCATGCCTTTAATAATAATCAAAAGACATTTTATTTTATTATTAAAATAAAATGATTGAATAACAATAAAATAATTGAATTTATATCACAAAGTCATATTGTTACTCCTTATTCCTCCTTGTAGATATTCTCGTAATTATAATTCTTCTTTTTATTCTCCTCTTTTATCGGATTATACAATCCCTATTTATATTTGGTTTTACAAAGTGACGCTTCTTTTCACCATCAAAAGTCGCATCCCCTTTATTAAACAAACCAAAGCTTTTTTATTTTAACTAATGACAAATATAATCTTATACTATCCTAATAATACTATTTCCAAATATTTTTTCGTGAATGGTTTCCCCGTGCTTCTCCATGGCTAAATACACGACAACACTTACATCTTCCTTCTTGCTTACATCACTTTTCCCTTTGACTTGCGGCTATTACGATAAATCTAAATATGATTGCTGTCGAGATGGGAAGCCAGGCTGGGCATCGGTTTTAGTATATTTCTCCACACATGCAGCTTCCTTGGTGAAAATGCCGCCCAGTCTCTCAGAGTTTCTCAACTTCAAAAGACATTCCCATCCAGACTCTGGAGACAAAGATCCTGTCACAAACTATCAATAAGATTTACGGTGTTTAGCAAGGATGAAGAATCAGGATTTATAGCTTTTTTATACCACCACATTTCATTCAATGGATGCTATGTGCCATAAAAATACCAACATGAAGGCAAGTAGGTGGGGGTCTATGAGAGATTATTTCCAAAGCTCATAGAAACACAAATACAAGCATGACATCGGGATTACTCTCTATCTCCCTCCTATGCCATAGCAAAGCAAAAATATCTTTTCATCTAGTTTCTCCATCATAATTGTTGTGTGATGAATTCCTTTGTTTTCTATACGAACTTAGTGCATCAATCCATGTCTTGTCTGCAATCGCAGGTCTTCAGATAGTTCACTCATCGCTGTGTATGAAAATTAATTATTTCCACTTCTTATAACTGTCCATATATTCTTCTCCAATCAACAGTTTATTTACACTACTTTTATAATGCTTTCAATTTCACAATCTCCTGAACTTTTGACTTTTATCATCCCTAGGAAAAAAATATCATATCCGTTTACTGTGAGAATGCAGGGGCATATAGGAATATCTTCAGGTGCTTGGCATTTATTTGTAGTAATTTTGCATAAATGGAGACCCAAAATTTGGGCTCCATCACATGATACGTGTGTTAGATTAGGGTCTTAGATTGGATAGGCTTCGTATTATTGAATGGATATTAGACTTTGTGTTGTTTTCTTTTCTCCCTCTTAGGTTATGATAACACTGCGTCATAGCTATAAACTCCACTGGTGTGCCTCTATTTATTACGCTCATCCTATTCGACATGAAAATGATTATGTGATACTGATGCATGTTACATGCATGATACATGTGTTAGATTAGAGTCTTCGAGTGGATAGGCTTCATATTTTTGAATGGATATTAGACTTTGTGTTGTTTTCTTTTCTCCCTCTTTGGTTATGATAACACTGTTTCATAGCTATAAACTCCACTGATGTGCCTCTATTTATTATGTTGTTTGTTATATTTTGGGGATAGAGTGATCTATGAATTTTGAAGACTAAATTTGAAAGGTGATCACAAGATTCAATTATCAGATCCGTTTGCTAAATGGGTTCTTGAATTATAGTTTTACATGTAGTTTTTCCCATCCAAATTGGTAAAGTTACCATTGATGAAAGAATTAACATTTTAATTGTAATATTAATTTACTCCAACAATTCCATTAAGGTGCATAACATCAAAATTATATGTTCATAGTAAGAATGTCATTGTCTACCCTCTTCACTAATTATATAGGAAGAAATCTTGAATGTTCACAAGCTAGAATGCTCTTAGAGTTGATATATTATGTAAATTGTTATAACACCACTTGACTAGAGGCACAAAGATAATCAGGTATGAAAAAGGTCTCAAGCCATGTTGTCCTTATGCACACATTTAACTATTAAACTAGTAAGAGAAATATTATCAGTATTAGAGTTACTCAACTGGATTGTGTTGGATCTCAGGTAGGCCATTTATTCCCCATATTCATGATATTGTCTGGTTGATGTGGACCTTAGGAAATTGATAAAGATATCATGGTCGATTTGTGACCACTTGAGTTCAATTTTTGCCCCTCATTTCATATTAAATATAGAAAGTGACATGTGATGGCATGGAGCATGGCTCTACTATAGCCAACATTAATGTTATAAGAGTAAGACTTGGAGCATCGTTAACATTTCAAATCTATTATGTGTTTTATAGCTATTTTTAACTCTTCTTTTTCCTTCAAATGATTTTCACAGTGAAAAGTGTAGAAATTTGCATGGGGCAATCTACATGAAAATTCAGCAGTTCATTTGTAAGTTGAGGAAGGCAGTATGCTTCTACCCACTTTTTTTAACAATTGTCAATGTATTGTAGTTTTAAATATGTTATATCATATCATGCCTTTCAATTTAAAAACAAATCAGGTCTTTCATGTTGGACCTGTTAATATGGTATATGTATTTTTATGTTTCCAGTTTGGGGCTGGATTGTTGGTTGCTAATTGAAAAATATTAACACACGCAAATTGTTTAGGTTTTCTCATTTTCATTTCTCCATTTTTCCTGATTTTTTCCTAAGATTGCAATATTATGGATTATGTTAGTAACCAAAATCTAACTTAGAAAATGCATGGTAATTTGAGTTGATGTGTCCACATGCAACATGTCTAATATCATGTATAGTGATTACAAAACATAATACATCTTAATTAGTAGGAAGCTTAGGGGTATCATTACAGAATAACCATATCACAATTGATGTTCTATATTTGGATTCAACATATCTATTAGATTGTAACTTGGATATTCTCTCATTAATAACATTTTGATGTATCGCTTATAGTTAGTGATTATATAGTTGTAACCACCTGAAATTGGTCTAGTAAATCAAGAGCCCTAATCTCAAATAATCGACCCTAAAATCTTAATCCAATAAGATAAAGCCCTGATCAAAGGCACTGAATCTTATACTAGACCTAATTATGTGAGTAATCTAATCTATAGGCTTGCATAATTGAATCAATTATTAATTGATCCCTAATCAAGCAACAATTCTAGTTAACCAATAAATCAAGTCATTTAATTGCATATGCTTGCACTTTTAATTAAATAAACCCCTTTTCTAGACTTTCTAATTAAAGGGA